>LPNX010827236.1:190667-252112 GCA_001517045.1 Pseudotsuga menziesii
GAAGAAGAAACGTTATTTATTAATAAACAACGAATGGTGAGATTACAACCCAACTTCTGAAACAAGCACTCTTCCTGCAAACCAAGGACGCTGAGTTCTGCTGCTCCAAGATGTCTGAAGGCATACTACCAGCATAACTTTTCTCTTCTAAGAATGATTGATTAGCCCCATTCCATGCCCCCTATTTATGCACAATTTATATTTTTTAACTTCCAATTAAGGTACATGCGAGTATTGGTATAGGAAAGTCGCGTATGACACGGTCCTTGCTTTAAGGAAACCTGTGTGTGAAATGTACACGCAAGTTACAATGCACATACTCATGTGTGACATGCGGGTTGCTATGTAAATAGTCACTTGTGCAAACCTAATGTCTAAATAAAAATATATTCAGCTGGTCAAGAGATGATGTATCAACAGTCATCCCCATCTATAGTGTTTTGGCTACTTCAATCCATTTTTTCGTTTTGTGTCCCGACATATTGGATGTCAGTACTCGGATGGAGAAGTGCCATTTTACATGATAATAGATGCCCCCTAATGTGTGAGGTCAGAGGGAAGAAATGGTCGAAATACATTATAATATTTTAATCTTGGTGAACTCAAGTGTCCAAAGCAGTAGAGGAGATACCTGAAACATATACATATCAATGTCATATAAAAAATCATATCCGAGGATGCCATGTTCAATATAATGGAACACTAGCTCCTTTATAATATTTGATTACATCATATGATACGGGTAACAAGACCACATATATTACAAAGGTGGATCGAAGCCACAATATACAATGATGAGTCTTCAAAATATGGAAACTATATAGCTGAACATAACATAATATTATGCAACTTAGGTTATAAAGGCGAACCTAAGGTCTTCGTCAAAATACAAAGGAACCAGTACAATATCTACCATGTGAATAGATGTGTTCAAGTCGAACATGGAAGAAACTAAACAGGATGTCAGAAAAATGATGGAGCTGACAACTGAAGCAAAGGAGTTCACCAATAATGGTAGCGAATCCTAAAGTGTGATCGTCAAAACTCTAGGTCTTCGTCTTCAGTAAGTGCTAATGAGAAACCGTATTGTGATGAGTAAGCTAATGAATCCTCCAACAGATCACAAGAGTGACTAGGAACTGGATATGGGAAGGTAGACACAAGTAATACTCAAAGAGGATAATGATGGAATCAGGATAATAATTAGATGAAGGGATAAATCCTTGAACAGTGAGCAAGACACAGAGATGACCCAAGGCATCTTTTAACTTGCAGGTAGGACAACTAGACTTATCTCTCATGTAAGAGACATGATCAAATTCCCCATGTATAAAGGACAAGTGGAGGAGTACGAAACTCGAATTAATAACTGAGCTGAAAGTGTAAACTGAAACACGTGTATCGGAAAGTTCAGAAAGTGCTATGAGGACATGCTACCACTGTTTATAACCCAAAGAAAGTCCTTCTTCCTAATCTTTCCTGTTAAATTTTAACGAGTCCAGGAAACTCAACTCAGGTCTCTCTTCATTTTTGACAAGCTTGAAGAGGGGAGAGAATAATTCTTGATAAAGTTACTTATTCGTGGATTTTACAAGCTCGAACTAATACATGCACGTAGGTGTTTTCATATTTTGAGAGTCTGAAAACTCCGAAGAAGACTCCAAGGGGGTGCTTTTTCATACAATTTAGTCTCCTAAGGCCGTAAAAGTATAAAACAAACCACTAAAGAACTCTCTTAGCTTCTGAAGAAGTAAGGCGCACCTTTTTTGTACTTAGTCAAGAAGGTCCGAAAAAGGTTAAATTGCCACCTACCCAACGCTCCTTCAAAAGTAGCATATAGCCTAAGTTTTACGAGTGTGAAGGAAGGCAATACCACTTGGAAAGATCCATTTGATTACAAGAAATGGGGCGTACAACAGTAAACTCGATGCTTTGTTATTTAGGGTTTAACGAGCATGACAAAGACATAAAGTACGCTTGGAATCTTTTTCATGTTTAGGCCCATACCACAAAAAAGAGAAAACTAAGCTCATACCCGGTGTTCCTTTTCCGTAAGTTTAGTCCCTCAAGTCCAGAAAAGTGATAAATCTATGCCTGAGAATACTCTTCTCAATTCCGAGGAAAAGAGAGTGCTCATTTTTTCGTATTATTCCACATGGTCCAAAAAAGTGATAAACTACCACCAATGTGGATGCCCGATCACATATTCTTAACGAGCCTAAATGGACAAGTTTACTTGGTAGTCAAGTCTATTTTGAGGAGTCATACCTAGGCCTAAAGAAACTCTATAAGGGTGGGGAGCCTTATAAATGGGGATAGCTCGCAAAAAGATGCAAAATGAAGGTTCATTTTGTCATGAAAAACTACTAAGAAGGCTCATGCAAACCTATCACACTTGCGGCATGGGTACCAAAAAACAGTAAAGTGTTCTAAAATAGGGTAGCCATGAAAAGGAGGCCCTATCCACGGAGTAAAAATGATGTATACAAGGTAAAAATGGTTAGACACCATAGTCCGTGGTCAAAGAGGTAATCCTAGGGTTAAAAATGGATAAGGTGTAGATGCAAAATACATATGAAGGACCAAATCCTACCCTATATGAGTGGATAATGACTTCTTAAAGAATTCAAACCTGTTGCATTGGGGAAAAAGACATGGTATTAGTTCAATTATAAAAATAATTTTCAAACTATAGACTAGAAACCCAAAAATTTGAATTTTTTTCTATATATAGTTCAAAAACTAAAATAAAACATACCATTTGACTCTTTTACCCAAATTGGAAAGTTTTCACCTCGAACTTGAATTGCTAGGTGTGGAAAAATCAGTGGACGAATTTTCAATCTGCAAGTGTCAGGTTGGTTAGATTTCCCTTCTCTTTCATTTCAACCTCTCAAATTTTTATTTTTATGCAAAAATTTGATGTTTTGAGCCAACCCTAAGAGTGCTACGCAGTACACGCGGGTATGCAACTTAAACAGTCGTGTACACATGTTATACAAACAAATTGCTCAAGAGAAACCTGTGTGTGACACGCGATATGCCTAAAGAACATATGTGTGTTCTGCGTGACATGGATAAATTTATCATATGACCAATTTTGAAAGAATTGAATGGATTCTAATTATCAATCATGGTTAATTGGGAAGGTACAATCATGGTGTTAGAGTGGAGGGAGCGAGAGCATGAAGACATGGATCGTGATTCTCTACGAGATGGCCCAACTGTCAAAATTTTACGGCAATGTGGCTTGTTATCACTCAAAATATACCCATGTTGTGGAAAGGTAGATCCTGAGGTAACATCAAAACCACTTTAGACTGTATTTTTGACCTAACACAGTTAGAGAGGGATCTCTCACTATTTACAAATTTTTTATACTCAAGATATTCAATCAAAGACAGTCAGAAGGTCATATTTCTGATAGAACAAGTTTGTTTTTATAAAGCTTGGTGGGATAATCATGGAGGAGACCATTGGGCAATGGAGTCAACAATTAGGTCTGAAGTAGGTTGCAGGAGGTAGGGTTTTGAAGGTTTATGGACAGAGGCAAGGTAGATACCATTTCCTCGGTCTTTGAGGTTTTAGAGGGTTGATTAGTAGACAAAGGGAGACATCCCATCAAATAGAGAACCTAACTAGGGTGAATTCTGCAAGACTTTAGAAGAAAATGTTTTGAAAATGCTTGAACAATGGACCTAGAGCATGCAAGATGGACTCTAGCCCATAACCGTAATGCTCAAGCATGAAAGAAAATAAAAAATGGAGTGGGAAATAGGATAAATAGTCACATAAATAAATTACTTACTGAAGAAAAAGATGACATAGGAATCTCTGCCATGAAAAGGTTTAACATTCCTCCTCTACAAATTTCATTCATCTACTGAAAACTTGAAGCCATTACAATGAAGAGCCTCTCTACTCTTGAAAATCCAACCCTAAAACTATCAATTACATTTTAATTTATATCAAAATAACCTCTACCTAACCTTGAATTCGAAACCTAACTGAACTCTAAAAATAGAAACATTTACAACAAATTTCCTTCATTTCAGGATGCGGACTACTGAACAATAGGTTTAAAAGTCTTTCCTGCATATCTCTAATGGTGATAGTTGTGTGAAATACAAAAGAGGTTTTTGTAATTGACCATGTGCCCGACAAAACCCATGCCTTATTTTTCTCTTATTCACCTCCATATCCTCGAAATATTCCTTTGAAAATGATGACTCATATAGTAAACTTGTAAATTTCTAGAAAAATACCCTGTGAAGATTCTTTCAATTCTCCCAAACTGTAATACCTGTGTAAAACCTGAAGGTCTCTATCACAATTTGCATTATTTTTAAACTATGGTAAAATCCCACATGCATAGGGAAACAATATTTCTTTCTCTTTATATACATTGACACTTTTAATACATTTCAAGGAACAAACCAAAGTTTATAGATTATCTTCGTAAGCTTGGCTCTTGAACTTTGATGACGTGTTCTGGTTTGGTATGTATTCATGTGGTAGGTGTATGTCCCACACCATTTTAGTGCTTTGGCTTAATATACTTTGAGTGTTGAGTGGCCTTATGAACTCAGCGCTTGGCTAGTTGGCAACTTGGACATTGTGTATCACGTTGATGTGACTAACGCTTGCTTAACATATGGTTCTCAATGTTGAGATTAGTTTTTATTTTAAAAATAAATTTGTCTTTGTGCCAATATATTTTTAAAATAAACTTTAAATTCCAATATAAGTTCCAAGAATATCAAATTTTCTTTTTTTCTTAAAAAGCCAAAAACTAAAAAAAATAACTTTCTTTTTAATAAAAAAGTATTCAACCCCATATTCCTTGCAAAACTTGCACACTTTGATAAACGACCAAGCGAACAAACCTGGAGCTGTTGAATTGCCGATGAAAGTCTACTCAACTACTTAGCACAAAAAATGGTGCTAACAAGTGGCTCCAGCTAGGGATGCTATCCTCCCTGTGAGGTAGCAAAGAACCCGTAGACCAGGTGATGAATCCATTGGGCAGCTCCAAAAACTCTCTGAAATCCCTAACATGCTCTTCCATGTAATCATCATTGAAACCATTTTGCAAACAAACCCCTTTCAATGTGTAACCTGTCACTTTTCCATACTCTGAAAGTTGGAAACCAACTATAACTGTAAGCCGAAACTTTAAAACTCAAACTGAAATTGAAACAGAAACTGAAAACAAATTGAAAACTGCTGAATGAAATGCTCACCGTGTCGAGCTTATTCACATCTATATACCTATCCTACTTTACTGAGCACCAATGCCCAATCAAGTAAACTCTGACTTCCAATGAAGCCAATCAAGCAATTTTTCCAATAATTATGTTTCTTCCTCATGCTTGATTGAAATTAGAACATAAGAACATAATAGCAAAAGGTTATGATGAAAAACTTTTTCTTTGCTGCAAACACATAACCAACTACCCCATCTGAAAAATTTATTTATGTACTCTGCTACTGGATCATAAAAAGCATGACAAATTTCAAATTACTCAATCACCTGTTTGTCATGACAAGGTTGTCCAAAAAGTAACTCCTCTTGCATACTATCAAACTGATCTTCAAAATAACTTTGAAAGGAACTCTCATGACTATTTTTAAATGAAATATCCACAATTTCATTTAAAATTTCTGAATTTAAAACTTCACCTTCCTCATATGTTTCAGCAAAAATATCATTCTTTTCTCCAATAGAATCAAGCAAACAAAATCCTTCTTCTTAAGATATTTTCTGAACGTGAAAGATTTAAAGAAGCATTTATTTGAGAACCCTTACCTCTTTCTTTGTAATCCAATTCCTCATTGCAAACCACTGATTTTTCCACATGCTGAGATTGACTGCATGATTGTTCATCTTTCTTATCTTCCACAAGTAGAGAGGGCTTTGTATGTTCATGTAAATCTTCAGGAAAATTTTGGATTTGATCAACACACAAAGATATTTCTTCAACCATTAACTCAAAATCTAATTCTTCTTTACTTGCAACTTCAGAAAATAAACATGTGGATGGACTGTAAGACTGAAAATTTCCAGAATCAAAATTCTTTATGTAATCACCCACAAAAGCAACAGAACTTTGAAGAAATTGCTGCCACAAAAAGGAATTTTCTTATTGGGAATAGGCAGCCTCATCTTGAAACAAAAATTCGGAAGTTGAATGATATGAAGAAGGGTTTGATTGAGTGTCCCAACTTCCTTCTTGGTCACACAAAGATTGACAAGACTACTGCAAATTTTCATCTACTTTAGGAAAAGAAATGTAGCTGGTTGAATCAGAGTTTAGGCTCATGTCTCTTTCAATTGAGGAAGAAATTATTAACTGCTGAGAATTTTCTTGAATGTGAAGACAGCTAGTTTGTATTTCTTTTTTCTGAAATGGATTCTTATATAAAATTTGTAAAAGCTCTTCATCCACTAACTTGTCATCACTATACATGTTTTCCAAATCTCCAATGAAACCTTTAACATGCGTACAACAATCTTGAACCAACAACAAGGAGGGGTACTAGTCTTTGTAATGTTCGTGAAATATTGTATGAAAATCAGTAAGGGAACACAAACTTTTTGATGGTAACCCTTCATACCATGACCTTGCATCTCCTTCTAAAGTAGCCATGAACATTTTCATTAAAGAATCCTCATGCAATTTAATTCCCATATTATGTATATGCATATGAAATCTAACCAAATGAAGGGCAGCATCATCATTCTTTTGATATTCAAACTTTGGAAGACATGTTTTCCAATCTATTTTAGGTATTCGATTTGGAAAACTAGGAATGTGAGCACGATTCATAGGATCATACCTTGTAGACAAAGAACTCATCTCGACAAATGAATAAATTGAATCAACTCTTCAAACTTTGCAATCTTTTGAAAGTGGAGTCGCCATAGGAATTATGAAAACTGGATTCTTCAAAGATGGAGTTGCCAGGTGAAAGATGCACAACCTTGTTGATGTCTGAGTGTTGTTCACCGTCAACAATCAAATCTAAAACTATATCATTCATACCCAAGGAATATTTGAACCTTCATTCCCCGGCAATGGTGCCAATTTGTTATCACTCAAAATATACCCAGGTTATGGAAAGGTAGATCCCGAGGTAACATCAAAACCACTTTAGACTGTATTTCTGACCTAACACAGTCAGATAGGGATCTCTCATTATTTACAAAGTTTTTATACTCAAGACATTCAATCAAAGACAGTCATAAGGTCATATTTCTGATAGAACAAGTTTGTTTTTATAAATATTGGTGGGACAATCATGGAGGAGACCATTGGGCAATGGAGTCAACAATCAGGTCTGAAGGAGGTTGCATGAGGTAGGGGTTTGAAGGTTTATGGAAAGAGGCAAGGTCGACACCATTTCCTCAATATTTGAGGTTTTAGCAAGTTGATCAGTAGACAAATGGAGACATCCCATCAAACAGTGCACCTAATTAGGGTGAATTCTGCAAGACTTTAGAAGAAAATGTTTTGAAAATGCTTGAACAATGGACCTAGAGCATGCAAGATGAATTCTAGCCCATAACAATAATGCTCAAGCATGAAAGCAAATACAAAATGGAGTGGGAAATAGGATAAACAGTCACATAAATAAATTACTTACTGAAGAAAAAGATGGCTCATGACTCTCTGCCATGAAAAAGTTTACCATTCCTCCTCTACAAATTTCATTCATCTACTGAAAACTTGAAGCCATTACAATGAAGAGCCTCTTTTCTCTTGAAAATCCAACCCTAAAACAATCAATTAAATTTTAATTTAAAGCAAAATAACCTCTACCTAACCTTGAATTTGAAACCCAATTGAACTCTAAAAATAGAAACAGTTACAACAAATTTCCTTCATTTCAGGATGTGGTCTGCTGAACAATATGTTTCAACGCCCCTCCTATATATCTCTAATGGTGATAGTTGTGTGAAATATGAAATAGGTTTTTTTAATTGACCATGTTCCCGACAAAACCCATGTCCTATTTTTCTTTTATTCCCCTCCAGTCGGAATATGCATTTGAAACTGATGACTCAAATAGTAAACTTGTAAATTTTTGGAAAACTACCATGTGAAGATTCTTTCAATTCTCCCAAACTGTAATACATGTGTAAATACTGAATGATTTTTTTTAATATAGACTTTTTTTGAAGAAAAACCTCTCTCATTTTCTTAAAATTCAATTCCATTTGTCTGAAACAATTCTTTGAATTTTGTGACTAAAATAGTCTTTTGAAAACCTAAAAATTTCCCTGTAAAGATCAGTCTGTTTTTATCAATCCATAAGACCTGTGTAAAAAATGAAAGAGGTTATTTTATAATGGCATGTTATAATAAAAATCCTATTTCATTTTTGGAAAATTCTTTTTTGTTTTCTAGAAACAATTCTCTGAAGATAATGATCAAAACGGTCATTTGAAAATCTGAAGATTATACCCTCTGAAGATGAATTCGATTCTCTCAAACCTTAGCACCTGTGTGAAAAATTAGAGATGTTATTGTAGATAAAAATATTATTAAGAAAAACCTCTCTTGGTTTCTAAAAATTAATCTTGGTTTGGTGGAAACAAATTTCTGAATGAAATGACTAAGACAGTCATTTTCATTAAAAATATGCTATGTTGCTTTAATTCTGAATTGAGATCAAATTTTGAAAATCCACAATTAGTACAATGTTTGTGAACATTGTTTTCCCAACTGCATATATTTCCATCATTTGTTCACTTTTATGGTCATAATGTTTTAGAACAGCTGAGCAAAATGACAAAAACACAAAAAATGTGCCTGAATAATATCATTGACTAATCACAAAATGATTTTCCATATAGTGAGACACTAATTTATTTGACCAAGCCACTGTGCATTAAATATTTGCTACAAGATGCTCATTGGTTTATTTTAGGTTATCATATTTTCATTATAGGTCGTAGCAATCTAAACCCTTAATCTTTTAGAACTCTAAAGTGTAACCAAGAGCCTTAAAATTCTTTTTCATTTCTAACACTGGAGTGAAATTAATCCATCAATCTATTTTCCGAACTGATCCTACACAAACACGTGTTTCAAATTTATCCACGGCATATAATTTCGTTGAGTTTTGAAATCTTAACCTCCCTTCACATTCACCTAGCGGAATATTTCGAAATCGTTAATTTGTTTTATCAAACCATGTTGCACCTACACGTGTCTCCAATTTGACCACGAGCAAGTTTATTTCACAAATTTGAAAATATAGTTCCTCCATGCAAGTTGTATTCATGGATTCCACATTATCCGTCCATCTCTTCCACCTTCCAATCTAACCGTCAAAATATGCAGGCACATAAGTCATTCCGCAAATTAGAAAATTTCGTTTTTCCTTGCTTGTTGTCAACGCGGAATTAATGTTGGTCGCTGGATGATTTTGGGCGTTTATCTGAACCGTTGATCTATATTTAATTTTGCATCAATTTAATCATAAGCCAAATCCTTTGGAAAAATACTTGTTGGCGAATTTGGTCTTCCACTTCTGCAACTACTTCATGCATTCCTCTTCAGTGTCATCCAAAAAACCAAGGAATGATGAATAAAATGTTTAACCCCTTTCCATACCAGCAAATGTAAGAGCCTCACTAGCATCAGTCACATTTAAATTGTTGCTTTGTCCACAAGTCCATCCCCTAGTGGCTATCATGACACTTTTAAGAAGCAAGCAATGCATACACAAATATTGTCGGCGAATTGCATGTAAGTCAGGAAACGAGAGACTATTTTTTAAGATAGATTTTTGGATATAAACCTTCATTTTTCAGTAATTAAATCTACTTCCATTTCCTTGATAAACTCTTCAATTGTGATAGAGGGTTCTTTTCAACGTTGATTTCCTTTGAATATGACGGCTGCCTTATATTGAAATCAAAACGCAAGTGCTTTCTCTTTTCTGATTCCCATTCGATGATTTTGATCAAGTCTATCCAAAGCATGCAATTCGTGATACTATCAAATGTATTTTATGCCAGAATCATTGAATATCACATCATTGTTTCAGCAACTTCAGCGTGTTGGAGTATACATAAGTCTCTATCACGGTTTGTGTTATTTTTAAACTATGGTAAAATCCCACATGCATAGGGAAACAGGCTTTCTTTCTCTTTATATACACTGACACTTTTAATGCATTTCAAGGAACAAACCAAAGTTTATAGATTATCTTCGTAACCTTGGCTCTTGAACTTTGATGACATGTTCTGGTTTGGTATGTATTCATGTGGAAGGTGTGTGACCCACACCATTTTAGTGCTTTGGCTTGAGTGGCCTTATGAACTCAGCGCTTAGTTGGCAACTTGGACTTTGTGTATCACGTTGACGTGACTAGTGTGCTTTGGCTTGAGTGGCCTTATGAACTCAGCGCTTAGTTGGCAACTTGGACTTTGTGTATCACGTTGACGTGACTAGTGCTTGCTTAACATATGGTTCTCAATGTTGAGATTAGTTTTTATTTTAAAAATAAAATTGGCTTTGTGCCAATATATTTTTAAAATAAACTTTAAATTCCAATATAAGTTCTAAGAATATCAATTTTTCTTTTTAGCTTAAAAAGCCAAAAACTAAAAAAATTAACTTTATTTTTAATAAAAAAGTCTTCAACCCCATATTCCTTGCAAAACTTTCACACTTTGATAAACGACCAAGCGAACAAACCTAGAGCTGCAGAATTGCTGATGAAAGTCTACTCAACTACTTAGCACAAAAAATGGTGCTAACATGGCTTACTGAAGTTTTTTTGTACTTCCAACATGCGAGCCAATGTCTGTTTGCTTGAGCATTTGATCAGCTATTGGGACCATGACCTTGGTGCTTTTGATCTTCAAGGGGATATCTTGGAAGTATCCGTAGAATATATGTACTTGATCATAGGGTTATCTCGCAGGGTTATGCCCGTGAAACTCAAGGGCACATGTAGGGGTGGTGACCCTATGAGTGTCCAAGACTATGTTGACACCTACTGCACACCAGGTACTCAGAAAACGGGATCATGCATCCCTTTTGTCCACATCACCTGCTTCCCATTACAAGTAGTGGTGAGTACTATAGTGAGGGTTGTAGGATCATACTCATTGCATCTAGCCACTTGAACACAAATGAGAGTTGCAGTGGAGTGTGTGTAGGGTATTATTTTTTAGTGGTGTTGGATTGTGATCCCGATCAATAGCAAGTAGCTCTCTGACTGCAAGAGAGGACGCCGAAAAAACTTTGGATATTTTAGCATATTGGTGGTGTTCTTCTTTGAGAGAGTTCATTCCCTCAGTCCTGCAGTTATACTACCAGCATTTTCTCCTCGCCAGCCTAGACTGACCAGGTGGGGACAAGTCTTCCTCCGTCAAGGTGGCAGAGGCTCAGTCTAGAGTGTACGATGATGACTTTTATGTATGGTGGGAGCGACAATTTCCATACTTCGGAATGGATTTCCATAGAGACAACGATATCGTCCTCCCGCTAGGAGGAGCATGGGGAGAGCTAGGTATTTTTCTTTTTATGTTTTTTTTTTTTATGAATTTTAATCATAAAAATTATATACATATGTATAAAAGTTTTAATCCATTTGAATGTTTTTAAAATGCAGCTATTGGACCTGTACGCCCCGATGGGAACCCTAGGATGTTTGTGCAACCTGTACCAGGTGGAGACTAGGGTATACTTAGGGTTCTCAAGGGAAAGCTGGCCAGGATGACCCAGGGAATTCCAACCATACAGATTGAGCAGATTCATGTTGTCATGTAGGAATTTGTAGTAGGAATTCCACCCATCTGGATACGCCTTTTGAGGAGGGTATCCAAGGTCATTTTATTTTATAGGGAGGCCGAAGAGGCTGCTACAACTGATGATGTTGAGGATCAGGCCTATATCTATAGGCATTTTTATGGATTGTGATCCAAATTTTTGTATATTTATATAGTTGTGACTGGATCTTAGGATCAAAACTCGACCTATCTATGGACATATATATATATATATCTTGGTTATGTACATGTGTCTCAAATGTATTTGTTATGTATTTTGTACAAAATATTTGTTAAGTGCCAAACTAGAATATAGTTTGCATATGCATCAGTTATTGTATTTTCATTACGTGGAATATGATTAAATGAAATATAATCAAAATTTATTTCAAGTAATCTAACCTGCAAAAACTAACATAACAAGGTAGGGTTTCGCACCTAATAAGATCCATTGAGCTCGAAAACCACAAGTTGAGAGTCAAGTCTGGCCTCTAACCGGGTGATGCCATGTCACAAGGAATCCCATAACAACTCAAAAATAGCATGTACTTAGCCACATTATTAGTAGCAGCACCTAAGAAAGTGCCTCTAGAGGCAACTAGCTGACCTAAGGGTGAATAAATTACCCATGCGGCTGAAGCCAGGTTAAAAGTATGACGATTAGCACCATCTGCAAAACCTACGAACCACTCAGCTGGCATTTTTAACCACCAACAGATGATATAAGAGACACTAACCAGCTAACTATTGTACATAAAATACATACAAGAAAATTACAAGAAAAAGCACTTAAGCATAGGCGTAGTACTTCTTTAGGTAGACCCATTTCTAGTCTCAGGTAGCTTATTTCCATCAAAATCTGTTCATATGCTCCTTTCTTTAAGACTTTTGACACAATAGGGACCTAACCACATGGATTTGAATTTTCCTACCCCCAGGGTTCCTTGTCCTAATCCCAGAGCAAGACAAGCTCCCCTTCAAAGAAAATTCTAGGCTTAACAACTTTATCATATTGGTTTTTAACCCTATTTTTATGAGCTTCATTTGCCATTAACGTATCTCTGTGTTGTTCATCTAGATTTTCCAAATGTACCAAATGTTCTTCTAATTCAATAGTGTTAGGAAGTACATGAATGTCTATTTTAAGTGATGGAATTTCACACTCAACCGAAGTGACTGCTTCCACCTCGTGAATGAATTGGAAAGGTGAAAACCATGTGGTAGTCTTGACATTAGTCCAGTATGCCCAAAGTGCAAGATATAGCATAATGTTTCAATTTTACCATACTGCGTTGATAGTACGCTTGAGAATGGTCTTCAAGGTCTTATTGACTACCTCAACCTAACCATTCGCCTACGGGTAGAAGGAAGATGAGTGATCTTGCTTGAACCCTAGAATAGTATCCAATTCGGTCATCATGCTATTTTGGAAGTGACTGCCATGGTCAGTGAGATTCTCCTTTGGAATTCTGAAGTGAATAATCGACAGCGACAATGATATATTTGTGTCCCCCATCCGAAATTGGGTTGCACGTCATGTAATCCACCCCACACTTAGTGAAGGGGCCCACCGTGATGACGGGAAACAACGAAGTAGTATGTGACCGCATTTTCCTAGTGTAGAGCTGACTTAGATGATAGCGCTTCACAGCCTCCACACAATCTTTGAAGATCGTGGGCCAGAAATAATAGGCACGTAAAATCTTCTGGGCTATTTTTAACCCAGATAAATGAATCCCTGCATGATCCACTAGGGGAATCATTTAGGACACGCTCGGCCTCATCGTGGGTGAGGCACCACGCAAAACAGAATCTACCCCTCTATGGTACAAAGTATCCCCGATGATAATGTAGTTTTTTGCATGTAGACGTAGTTTACGTCATTCTTCCCTCGAGAAGGATGCAGGACACTTCGAAGTTTGGAGACAGACAAGTATATCTCAATACCAAGGATTAGAGGTGGAAATAAAAAAGATGTACTAATCTACGAATGAGTCCTCTTCAACCACTACATTCTCTTCCATATGAAACTCAGCAATAAGCTCTGCAAAAACTCAAGACTTTTTAGATTTTGCAGACTGAAAATCCAAGTCAAACTCTTGGAGAATGACTATCCATTTATTGAATTTGCCCCCAATTATGTGTTGGGACAAAACATACTGAAAGGGATTGACATCGGCCACTACTGTAGTGGTCCTCGCTATGATGTAGTGATGTAACCTCTACACAGCATAAACAGCTATTAAAGCTAACTTCTAGACGTGGTAGTATCGAAGTTCATGGCCAGCTAATGCACGAATTAGATAATAGAAAACATGCTCTTGGAGCTTGTCGTCCTCCTGAACCAATACCACCCCAATGGTCAACTCTGACGTCGCTAGATACAATATAAAAATCCCTAGAGTAATCTGGTGGACATAACAAGCAAGCCGACAACAAAGCTTTTTTCAATGCCTCGAAATCATGTTGTGCGGTTTCATCCCATACAAATGGAGTGTCCTGTTTTAACAAGCGCATGAAACCTTTAGTGATCTTGGCATAGTTAACAATAAAACGTCAAAGGAAATTGCATTTTCCTTGCAATATTTGAAGTTGCCCGATAGAACGAGGAGGAGGCAGATTTACAATGGCCTCTACTTTCAAAGGATCCACCTAAATACCTTTGTTTGACACTATGAACCCGAGTAACTGTCCTGAATCGACGCAAAAAACACACTTGTGGGGATTCAAGCATATTTTGTAATGTCTACATCCTTTAAAAATTAAGCAAAGGTGATCTGGATGATCGATCCTCTTGCGAGAATGAGCAGGAAGATCATCAAGGTACAGCTCAACGATGTTTTTAATATCATGGTAGACAAAATTCATTACCCACTGAAAAGTAGCCCCTGCATTTTTCAAACCAAAGGGCATTTTCTTGTATGCAAAGGTACCCCATGGAAAAATAAAAGTCTTTTTGTGTTGGTCTTCCGGCTTGATTTGAATTTGATTGTATCCGGAAAAACCATCCATAAATGAAAAAACTTCACTCCCCACACAAGCATCAATGATTTGATCTATAAAGGGTGTGGGGTAATTGTCCTTGCGACATGCCTTGTTTAAGTCACGAAAGTCTATGCATACGCGTATTGTCCCTTGTTTCTTATCAATCAGAACAGGATAGGATACTCATTTCGTCATAGCAATCGGGTAAATAAACCCTGCTTTCAGCCATTTTTCCACTTTATCCTAAATGGCTGCCACTTTACACAGATTGACAGGTCTAAGATTTTATCGAATCGCTTTAGTGTCAGGATAGGTTTAGATTTCATGTTGAACAATTGATGGATCAATGCCTAGAATCTCCTCATATGACCAGAAAAACACGTTGTGAAACTCCTTAAATAAGGCAGTATATATAGCAATCTCCTCCAGAGAACAGTTTGCTCTGATATGCACATTTTTGAAGACGTCAGGGTTTACAGAGATGTTGATAGGAATGGTTATAGAAATATTTTCCATATTCCCCTCAGCAAATTTTCCCTCCTTAGGAAAAGGATTAATCGGTACATCAACATCTTCTTCTTGTCTCACATGGAACTCGTGGTTTTCAATTCTACTCAGCTCTAGAAGGAAGTAGGACCTATGGTGAAGATCTTCACAGATCTTATCTCGCCCACTCATGGCTTCCAAAATGGATTCATCTGATGGTAAAACCATGTCTAAGAAGTCATATGAATGTAAAGAGTTCTCTGCCCAGGAAGGTAGGTAAGCTTCTTCTGACTCCTCTGAGACTGTAGAAGGAGTCAAGATAGGATCAGCAGTGGTGTCTACAATAGCTTAATAATCCACTTCCACTACAGATAAGGACACCTGAGGTTCATGACAGGTAGGAAGGACCCAAGGATCAGTTCTATAGACAATCGTTGCGATAGACTTACCCACACTCGTAGAACCTAGATAATTTACCGGGGTTGGGATATCAAATGTGCCCATTAACGATGAATACATTCCATCCACCAAGCTCTCTATAGCCAGTTTAACCTGGTCAACCAAAGGTACAGTGGAATCATTCATTTCCAAACGGACCTTTCGAGTGAAATTGAGTTGGTCAACAGTAACCAACTTTTCTTCATGTGGAAAAACCACCACTCGAAGAACAGCCGAGGCAATCGCACACATGGCGTAAGTCCAGCTCCGCCCCAAAAGCAAGTTATAGTCCAAGGGAGTATCAATCACCTCAACTTCAACAAACATTGCTTTCCTTTCAAACTTAATCTCAAAATCTGGTAGGATACAATGCAGGCATAAATACCTCCCATCGAAAGCAGAAAGCAAGGTGTTTGACAGAACTAGTTTCGGGGAACCTAAATCCTTCCAACAAGAAAGAGACATAACACATGTGGAAGCACCTTCGTCAACAACTGTACTCCCAATGGTTTTACCACCATGAACGACATCTACTAACAAAGCCACATGATACAGTAGGCACATCTTAACATTTGACAGATTGAACTTTGCCATCAAGCTTGAGGAATCCATACTGCCTAAAGCTGCTAAAAGGGCATCCCATTGAGCAGGACAACTCTGAAGCACTTCCAATGCAGACATCGCACAAGGATTTTGGGCCAAATATTCCACCACATAGTAGTTAGAAGCAACCCTAGAGTTTGGATTGTGAAATGCCTTTTTAAAGACACCTTTCGGTATTTTACGCATTAGATTAGCAGGTTTCTCGATTGTGAGAGGGTTAGAGGTTTCACCAACAAACTTACCCCTCCATCTCATAGTTTTTGTTTCTCATCTAGAGAAAGGTACTAGATCATACCATGTTGATATAATTTTGCTCAGGAGGGCCACCAGGAGTGCCCCCAGCTAAATTAGAAACAGCAGCTGCATTCTGTCCTTGGGGAAATGGATCCTTTAGGACAACTGGTTGTTGGTTTTTAAGCAACTTCTGAGCTTGATCAATGAGAGGGAATTGATGAGTTAAGTGATCTCCCTAGAAAAACTTACAGGGAAAATTCACCTTCTTCTTATCCTTCTTTCCCCCATTGGCATTGTTCATGGGTTTTGGCTTGTTTTGATTTCCCTCGCCCTTTTTCCCTTTCTTCTTTTTCCCACTGGGCTGTTGATTTCCCTTCTAGGAAGATTGTGCAAAAACATTTGCATTTTGAGGTGAGGGGGAAGCATTTGCTACCTCCGTTGTAGACTGCTTCACTAACAACTCATGGAGTTTCTTAGCCAGTGACTCTACAGTGGGAGAATTAACTGAACCAACCACGTCATCAGCATGGGGTCCAGGCTTGGGTTTCTCAACACTATCGACATATCGCGATGCCTTAGGTATGATTTCATATAATATCCCAGATTGAGCATATATAAAATCCATCTGCTGGGACCTGAGGATGGCCTCTTCTTCAGTGGTCACCCCCGAAGTGGATACATCCTTAGATATATAAGGAAGTAAATATTTTAGGAACCACTCTAACAAGAATTTAGGGGGTATGGTGGCTTTGATAATCCTATTCTATCTTCGACACTCTTGGATATGATCCAAAATGTGTGTGGCTTTGTCTTGCCAAAAGGTATACAATAGTTCTGTGCCGGCATCATACCGAACAAGAAGTTGGAAGTGATTAAGGAACACATTTGCTAAGTCCCAAAAACTATCAAATGCAGCAAAGGGAAATTCAATATACCACTTTGCTGCAACACTAGTCAAAGTTCTTTGGAACAACCTCAACCGAACAGTGTCATCGTTCAATGAGTTGGAAGAGCACCATAAATGAAAAGTGGTGATATGGGCACCGGGATATTCACCATTTTTTCCCTCAAAATTGGGAATTTCCGAGGGTAACTTGCTTGGAACAAGTGGCCACGTGGCACTATGCATCACCAGGTCATTCATCAACTTAGACAAATCTGGCAAGTTTAAAGTTGCCAAGAAGGGAAGTTTAGTCCTAACCGGTACTTGAAAAGCATGAGTCTGGGAGGTAGAGTGACATGCCCCCTGGTTCCCAAACGTAAAGGTGGGGTTTCCCCCAGCTGTCGGTTGTGAATTAGTTGGACTACTTTGAAACAGATTCCACTTGCAATCCAGTGGATTGTTTGTGTGCGGTGCAGTATAGGTAGTTTGAGCCCCTCAAGATGAAACCGGAGTATGAAAGATAGGAGAAGGTATCCCTCCTCTAAAAAGTGAAAAGGGAGAGCTCATAAATGGGGTCGAAACTGGGGTCTGGAAACCTTGGCCAAAATTGTTCAAGTTTTCAAACTGCATGCCTACATATGTAGGTGTAGGACCTACATAAGGAGTGGATGGGGGAATGATAACAAATGCTTTGACCTTTAGATCCTTCATAGCATCACTTCGATCTTCTGATCCTTTGCAGTAGTACTTCGATCTTCTTGATCCTTTGTAGCATCACTTCGATCCCTTCAAACCTTTTGTAGCAGCACTTCGATCCTTTCGATCGTTTGCAGCAGCACTTCAATCTTCTCGATCCTTTCCAGCCACACTTCGATCTACTTGATCTTTTGTCATCGTACTTCAATCTACTTGATCCTTTGCTGCCACGCTACCTACAGTACACATGATATCTTTGTGGGATGATCAATCCCTGTCACTTTAGGACATAATTCCAAGGATGATGCAGTCCTCCATCAGCTTAGTCCATGTTATCGACCAACTGAATTGTCTACAGCTAAATGTATATCTCGATTTCACCCAATGCATGACATATCATCTGTGAGGACTCATCGTAGAACATCCATACCACTGAGGTTAGGACCACTCCCAAGTGAGTGTTATACTATGGTATATACACTCACGTGTAGGTATACTCTTCCATTCAAGAGTATCTCTGCAGAGAGGATCTCGACCACATATAAAATTTCGGTCCTCATCGCAGAACATCCGTACCACTAAGGTTAGGACCACTCCCAAGTGAGTGTTATATTACGATGTCTGTGAGGACTCATCATAGATAATCCATAGCACTAAGGTTAGGACCACTCCCAAGTGAGTGTTATTCTATGGCATCTACATATGAATGTAGGCATACTCTCCATACAAGATTATTGTCTGTAGAGCACATCTCGACCACATACAAAATGTCGGCCTTGTCATCCTTGAGGACTCATCGTAGGGCATCCATACCACTAAGGTTAGGACCACTCCTGAGAAATTTTTATTCTAAGGTATCCAAAATTGAATGTGGGTTCTCTCCATGCGATAGTAACATCTGCAAGGCCATCCTTAGCTAGTAAGGACCACTCCCATGCACAGAGTGTTATACCTGCCATCCTCAAGAGAGGATACTATCGTCTACAAGTGAATGTCAGACCTTGTTAGCATATTCAGGTGCACTTGGCCTCTTTCATGTTGGAGCATCACTGTCATCCCATCGTCGATGTCAGTCTCATAATCACTCCCCCTTTCTTGGGAGGATCTGTATTATCAACCTGCTCCCCCTTTGTCCGAGGAGGGTTCATGTCTTAGACATGTTCTTCCTTTCCGAGGAGAGTCCATATATTCGACTTGTTCCTTATTTTCGAAGAAGGTCCGTATCTTCATCATATGTAGTCCCATCATTGTTCCTCCTTGCGAGGAAGGTCTTTTCGAACTACACCAAGCTTGTCACGAAAATATTCAAACTTTACACGAGATAGAGGCTTGGTTAGTACATCAGAAACTTACTCATCGGTACTCACATATTGGAGCTTTATAGCTCCCTTTTGTACCATATCCCTTATATAAAAATATCGGATTTATATATGCTTCGATTTGTCATGGAACACTGGATTCTCTATCATCTTTATATAAATCTGGTTGTCACAAATAACTATTGTGGTGTCCAACTCCATGTCAAATAATCCTGACATCGTCTTTCAGAGCCATATCACTTCACAACAAGTGGAGAAAATTGCAATGTACTCTGCTTCAGTTGTACTGAAAAAAAGACTGGACTGTTTCTTACTAAACTATGAGATCATGGTGGATCCCAGACAATAACATCCTCCTGTGGTGCTCTTCCTATCTGCGGCACTTCCTGCCCAATCTAAATCCATATATCCATACAATTTGTAGTCATGATATCTCCCATAGTAAAGTCCCAAATATATCGTACCTCATCACATGCTTTGCAGATATCAGGTGAACCCGTCTAGGTTTAACTAGATACTAACTCAAGGTGTTCACAACAAAGCATATATCTAGCCTTATGTTTGTCAAATACATTGATGACCCAATAATCTGTCTGTACTGAGTCACATCCACTAACTCTGATGGCTCATCAGACAAAAGCTTCAAGTTGGTGTCCATGGGTGTGGCCATGGATTTACAATTTGACATATCAAATCTTTTCAAGATTTCTACTGCATACTTTCTTGATTCAGAAAGATTCCTTCTGAGCTCTGCCACACTTCTAGCCCTAGGAAATCATGCATCAATCCAAGATCTTTCATCTCAAATTCTTCAGTTATCATCTTCTTGCAATATTTGATTTGTCTCTCATTTCCAGTCAGAAATAGATCATCCACATACAATAATAGTATGATTGGTTCATCATCCATAATCTTCATATAAAGGTTAGGATCAACTTTACTCTTGGTAAATCCCATGCTTTTCAAGAAGCTAAATATTCTACCATACCAAGCTCTAGGAGGTTGCTTCAGTTAATACAAAGCCGATTTCAACTTGTAGACATGAGTCACTCTGTCTTTGACTTCAAATCCTTGTGGTTGTTCGATGTAAACCTCTTACTGAATCACACCATTAAGGAAGGTTGTCTTTACATCCATCTGGTGTAGATCCCACTTCATCATGGAAGCAAGTGCCATGATAGTTATGATGGAAGTGTACCTTTCTACTGGAACAAATGTGTCTTCATAATCGATCCCCTCCTTCTGAGAGAATCCTCTAGCCACAAATATTGCCTTGTACTTTTCAATATTTCCATCAGCAGCATGTCTTATCTTGTAGATCCATTTCGAAGATACCACACTTTTGTTTTGTGGTTTGGGTACTATATCCCAAACATCATTCTTCATTATCGACTGGTATTCTTTCATCATTGCTTCAACCCATTCTTTATTCTGAGTAGCTTCCTCATAGCTGGTGGGTTCTTGATCTACAAGGTCACACATCAAAGCTACATAACTCGAATATGGCTTTGATCTTTTGCTGATTCTTGTGGAACCTTCTGGAGTTCCATATCTCTCTGCTTCTTGTATGATTTCTCGTACCCAAACAGGTTTTCTCTTTCAAAATATATCCATAGTAGGGGGTTCTTGAGGTTCTAGCATGTCATGATCTTTAAATTCTACTATTTAAGGAGAGGGTTTAGCTTCTACCCTTTTGGGAGGTACATCCTCTTCATGTGCTTCTTCAATCTTACACCGTCTAGATTTCTTAAGAGTTGTCTCTTCATCAAACGTTACATCCCTACTACTATCAATATGATGGAATCCTGAAATGTATATCATGAAGTATTTGGAGACTTCACAGTATCCAAAAAATATTCGTTTATTTCCAAAAGAATCCAGCTTTGTTCTCTTCTCTTTCGGAATATGTACATATACTGGACAGCCAAATATCTTGAGATGGCTCACTTCATGTTTCTTTCCTGTATACATCTCTTCAGGAGTCTTGAATCCAAGAGCACTATGAGATAATCTCTTCTGCACATATATGGTTTTTCTTGTTGCTTCAGCCCATAGGTGCATGGGGAGGTCTTGGTCATGAATCATAGTTTTTTTACTTCTTCCATAATAGTTCTATTATTTCTTTCCACAACACCATTATGTTGGGGATTAGAGGGAGTGGTTAGTTCCCTCTTGATTCCTGCCTCCTTACAGAATGCTTGAAATTCCTTTGAACTGTATTCTCCACCATTACCTGTTCTCAGTGTCTTGATTCTCTTTTTCGAAAGGTTCTCTATCAAGGCTTTGAAGTCCTTGAATTTCCCAAACACTTCACTCTTGTTCTTCAAGAAGTATATCCAAGTCTTTCTTGAATAATCATCAATAAATGTGACATAATATTCATATCCACTTAAGGATATGGAGGGAATAGGACCACATACATCAGAATGAATTAGTTCTAATGTACCTTTTGTCTTTATTTCATTTTTCAGAAAGGGATTCTTGATTTTCTTTCCACTTGCACATCCTTTTCAAGTACCCTCATGATCAATCTTCAGATCTAGTAACCATGTTACCACCTTTCTCACATAGGGCAATGCTTTGTAGTTGATGTGAGCAAGCCTTTTATGCCACAGTTCACTTGAGCCGGTAGTCTCATGAACAAGGGTTGTCTCTTGATGTTCTTTGAGTTTATACATCCATCCTTCTTCTAATGACCACAGCATCTTCAAGTGTATTTCCTTTGGACCACATCATTACTTTGCCATCTATAAAAGCAACTCTATATCCTTTCTTATCTAGATCTGAGATGGAATGTAAGTTCTTTTTCAAACCTGGTACATATAGTACTTCCTTCATCTTCATGGAAGTCCCAGAGTCAAGCATGTAGCTTGATTCACCAATACCTTTGATGGGATATTGATAGCCATCTCACAATGATACTTTCTAGGGATATTTATTTTCTTGAAGTCTTGACATAGTTTGCTACTTCCTTGTCATGTGCTTTGAGGCATCAACATCAATAAGCCATGTGTCTTCTCCAGGTGTTACAGACCTAGAGAGTGCAGAGGATGGTACATATTCATATACATCTTCTTCTTTTGTTGATCTCTTTTGAAGTCTTTCTTCTTCATCCTCATCTTCAACTATATGAGCATGATGTCTCTTGTTGTTGTTCTTCTTCTTTGTTGATGGACAATCTCTGGATAGGTGTCCTATCTTATGACAGTTGTAGCATTGATACTTTGAGTAATCCTTCTTCTTCTTTTGAAAATTCTTCTTAGAGGGTTTATGATTACCCTTATTGAAGTTTTATGTTTTCCTTTATTTAGTATGGGTGGCTAGAGCCTTATCATATTCTTTGAGTAGAACTTTTATGTTCGATACTCTAGCTTCTTCTTGAATGCAGTCTTCCCATACTATGTCAAACTTCATACCTTCTTTTCTATCACATAGATTCTATATGAATGAGCCCTAAGGTCTATTGAGACCATTGAGAGCAGTCATAACTAGTTCATCCTCATCAAGGGTGTCTCTAATAGCACTTAGTTTTTCTCTGAACTGGGAGACCCTTGTGAAGTATTCTTGAAATGAATCTCGTTTGCTCATCTTGGTGCCTTTCAATTGAGATCTCATATTCATCTTTATGTTCATGTTCCTTCCTTCATACATTATGGAGAGAGAATCATACATCTTCTTTGGTGTCTTCTTAGATGACACTTGAGGGATAAAGTGATCCTTAATAGAGTCAACAATGATCATCATTGCCTTGACTAGGTCTTGTTCATGCTTCTCCGTAGGTTCAAGTTCTATTGGTTCTGCAATTTCATCCTTGATGTATTTCTTAAGTCCATTCTCTCTGATAATGAGACCAATCTTGTACTTCCATGCTAGGAAGTTTTCTAGGCATTCCAATTTGTCCTCAAGCTTGGTGCTTGGAACCATCATATCCAGTAGGTCACAAAAATTTGAAAATTCTAAAAATGAAAAGCTGACCTTGCCAGTAGATGCGCTTGACTGAGGGGATTTGGTTGGTCCAACTGCTTTCTAGAGTTCCCAAGTATTCACCCTTCAAATCCTACTTGTCAGGTTGCAACACTGCAAAATTTCGACTTCAGGTTTTCTGCAGATTTCCAGTTCGCTCCCAAACTAGGGTTTGGATTTCCTAGAGATTCAACCACCCAAAAAAATTGATCCTGGGCTCAATGGATGTGCTCCAGGGAGGCGCAACTTTCTATGCAAGCAGATCTTCAAAACTCAAAAATCTGCAGAAACCCTAATTTCTTCAGCAGAGGGAGGAGAGGGAGGAGAGGGAGGAGAGGGAGTTTCACCTTGTGAAAGTTGTCCTAATCAGGCTAGCTCTGGTACCATGTTAAGATTTCATATGATAGACTAGATATCATTAGTTTTCATTTCAAATTCATAGCAGTAGCATATCCAGAATCACTGATAGAAACACAATCACAACATAGACACAATATTTATCCTGGGAAACCCTCAAGGGGAAGAAAACCTAGCAAAACTTACCATGTATAAGAAGTATAAGATATAACCCCAAAACAGTTATTCTCCTTCTTGTTGTTATGTCTCTCTCTCTCTCCTATGTGCTACACAAGTGAGTGTATGTGTGTTCAAATAAGAACCAATCTCTTCTATTTATACATATTGATCAAACTGGATTTTACCCAGAACAAGTCGACCCCACTAAACTGTATGGGCCTACTTCACCTAGGAAGACTCAAAACAGTATTTTATATTATTCATTAGGGTACTAATGACCTGACTTACAATGGATGCTTTACCTTGTGACTCTATGATGACCAATTACAATAGTGACACCCCGACAGAGGAATAATAACATCTCCCTTGGGTTACATCAGTAAAATACATTTAGACTATCCTTTAAAGTTACAATATTCAACATGAAAGTGATGCCATCTTTGTGAAATATGAAAAAATTTATTTTATTTTGAATATTTGGAATATCTTTTGAAAATAATTATATCCTTTTATGCATTTTGCTTAGTTATTTATTTCAAAAATTGAAGATTAGTATAATATGCTTTATTTCTTCTTAACTAGAAGATTAATTATTATTTGAGAAAATAAATAAATGTGATAATGGAATGTTACCAAAGCTTAGAATTAGCAAGTTTGCATCTCACAGTAAATAATTTAACCCAAGAATACTCTGTACAGAAAAACAATAGAGGATGGAAGTTAAAAAGACAACCCCTTATGGCCCTGGGAGGAGTATGTAGAGGAGGAGTAGTTCAACCCATGGCTTGGAAGAATCGGTTAAGAAATGTAAAGAAAGGATCACTCACAATTAAGAACAAATCATTAAAGAACTAATATCCTTAAAGACTAATCAAGATAAGAAAGAAAGGAAAAGTAAGAAAACTTACTCTAGAATGGACTTTCCACCAGACAGTTACCATACACCTCCCTTGAGAAAAAGAGTTAAAAGTCATGAGACTATTCCAACCATATTTTCAGATGATCATAATAGTAGAAGGAGAAGGTATGAACATGATCAGTTGATGGGAGATTGAACCTCCAACCTTCATGGTGAAGTTAAACAGGGTGAAGAAGCATAAACATGGTTAGTAGGGCTTCAAATGTTTCATCAATTGCATAATCATTCATCAACCATGGAAGCAAGAATATATATATCATTTGTAGGGTAGACCCTCTCTTTGGTGGGAACATTTGGTTAAACTAGAAAATATTGATGAAGAAAATATCAATTGGAAAAAGTTTAAAAATTATTTTCAACAAGAATACATTTCAGAGAAATACTATGATAATAAGATGGAATAATTCTTTGAACTTAAGCTGGGCAATCAAAATATGGACGCATACGATAAGATATTTATTGAACTGTTAACTTATGCAGACTATATAAAATATGAGAAAATTAAGATTCAAATATTTCTAAGTGTACTTCAACCTTTTTACAAGGATAATATTCATTATGATATGCCCAGACTATTAAAGAAGTAATTGGGAAAGAAAAACATTTGTATAAGTTGGATAAGAATAAGGAACATATGATCCTAAAGGATACAAAGAGTGTTACACAAGACCAAAAAAATAATGGAACCAAGCCTCCTGTTAACATAAGTGGTAATGTTCATAACTAACCAGATTCAAATAAGAGACCTCATGTTAGATGTTGGAATTGTAATGAGAATCACTATGCAAGGGATTATCCACATAAGAAAGGAGACAAAATTCACAGCATTCAAGAACCAACAGTAGGTGATGCTGGTAAGACTCAGAGGATTTATGCATCTTTGGAAGGTAGGTAGGAAGATCATCAGTCTCACATGAGAGAAGGCAGGTAATATTAGTAATAGAACTGTGTCTATTTTAATTTATTCATGACCTAGTAACAATTATGTTGAACCTAGTGTAGTTTTGAATTATTCTCTTAAGAAAACTAACCTTGAGATAGCATGCCTTTTACAGTTAGAAACTAGAACTAAAATAAAAGTCACGAAAATAGTACGACAATGTCCTTTGGAAATGACTGGTTTGAAGACTTTAGCAGATTTGAATGCCATCCCCTTAGGCTCCTACAATGTTTTGATTGCTATGGACTAGTTGACTACACACCATGTTTAATTTTGCAAAGCTTAGGATCTACAAGTCTAAATGAATTCACTTGTTAAAGAAGGTTGAAGGTGATGGGAAGAATTCAGTATACAATGATCAAACATTCATGGCACAATTGAACATCCAAGAGACCAAATTTGTCATCATAACATTACATCCAATATCATTAACCTATGTGTAATTCAATGATGATATAATAGGAAAAAATTGAATGCCTTAGGTAGGATTTGAATTCACCAACTTGGACTGACTCTGGTGCTAACACAATGTGGGAAAATCACCACTAGAGACTCACTAATGCAACTCCAGACAACTAAACTATTTCACACTCAGATAACTAATCAAGGTAAGTGAAAAAATGATCCCAACCTCCATTAAATCATTCAAATAGGCACTAGACTAACTGAATATTAACTAATTGATGGGAATTAGATCACAACTTAAAATAACTGAACATCAACTACGGTCAACTGCTGGTGACTACTGGTGGCACTCAAAGTGGGTTCCTAAATTATAGGTATTCATCTCTGGAACTCATAAATGCATACAAACATGTGCATTAAGTGTTAGGTAGGGCCCATATGTGTCCCCCATGGCACTAGTGAAGTGGCAATAACCCCCTAATCTAGGAAAAGGCAATTAGACTATGGTGGTCAAGGGAGAATTAATTAATTAATCCTTACACCCCCCCTAACCCTGACTTGGAAAGCATGGGCCCTTGAAACTAAGACCAAAGGTCACCCATACAATATAAATTAAAAAAATGATTGCTTAAAAAACTGAGTAAATGGGTAAAACCTCATGGGAACCCCCCCTGCCTCAAAATAAGCAGGAAAAACCAAGAACAATAATTGAATCAAGCCTTTACACCAAGAGAAAATTTATTCTTGAGTAAAAGACTTGTGAAAATATTTATGCAATTTGAATCTTTGTGGAGCAGTAATGCAGTGTGATGGTCCTTGTATGCACTCATTTCCTGGTATAGTGCATGTAAACCTCTCCACCTTCTTACAACCTTATGGCAGATAGGAGAAGAAATGTTGTTGCTTTTGCAGTCAATATTGCATCTTTTGAACATCTTTGATAGTATGGAAGAGTTTAACTTGGGATTCCATTCCCTATAGCCTTACATGATCCCATACAATGGATTCCTTATCTTGCATGTCAAGAGATAATCAATGTACCCCTTAGGCCTTTCCATGTATATTTTTCCTTCCAATTTGTCATGTAGAAAGTTGCTTTTGTTTCTTCTTACTAGAGGAAGAGTGAAATGATCCAATGTATCATTGTTCTTCAATGATGAGAATGGTTGATCATACCTTACCATCATGGATCATCTCTCTAGGAGTTTGTAGAATCTCTTCAAGAGAACTAGAATTGCTTGACATAGTGCAAGGCTCTCATTCTGAAACTGAGATCTTGTTCTTCTCTTATCAGATGAATCTCCAGTCATGTTCCCAACAACCTCAATAATCTTTTCATCCCATTTAGGCCTAGGGTTGGGATTAGACATTGGATATGGATCTGGATCTGATTGAACTTCATCTTCAATTCCCAAAACTGATTCAAATCGGTCCTCTACTTCGGATTCTGAATTTGAAACATTAATGGAAATTTTATCATTTGCAAAAGGTTTAGGTAGGATGAATTTACCTTCCATTTCAAATGGAAGATGAGATTGCACTAGAGTTTAGTGTGGCAGAATGTGTGAGAATTCATATGCCTTGGAGGCATGGTTTGCAGCACCTTTCGCTAGCAGCTTCCCAATTGAGATATACGATATCTCCATTGAGTCAAGATCAAATACAACTCACTTTGGCGAGCCTATATGAGTCACATGATATACAGACAACAAATTTTTTGCTAAGGAGGGCACATAGAGGACATTCTTGAACACTCCATCTTTATTGAACCCTTCATCTTTATTGAACCCTTCCCTTCATCTTGGATTCGAGTGTCATATCCCACGTGAATACTTGGACCCTCAGTAAGGTTTAATGAAGAGAATGATTCTTTGGATGCAACCATGTGATTGGAGGCCCCTAAATCAATTTTTAATGCATGAGATTTTGAAAATCCAACCTTCATTGCATGGAATCTCTCATTATATTCACTTTTGTCTCCATAGTCACCCTTCCTTGTTCCTTCAGGGAGGGAAATATTATGTTGTTCAAGGAGTCTTGACATCTTATATATGGTCTTCTTCATACAACCTTTCTCTATATGGTTTTCTTTCTTACAGTACGATCACTTTCCCTTGTCAAACCACTGATGTTTGTCCTTGTTAGAGCCTGAGGCTTCATATCATGGGTCAAAACCTTATTTAGAATTGAATTAAGTGTTACTCTTATATTTTCCTTTTTGATTCCTCCTTACTTGCACATTCTTTGTCTCCCCGACCAAGAGAGTTTGATTTGTGGAGGCTCTTAGGGCTCCCATCTGTGTCATATTGTCTTGTTCCTGAATGAGAGTTTTGTGAAGGCATAAAGGGATGGAATTTTCCAATTATACGTTTTCAGTCTCCTAGAGTGAAAGGTGGATACAAATACTGAGAATTTCTAGCCAAGTTTGCTCAGAATTGAGAGCACCAATTGCTCATTTTTTATCAATCTCGCACTACTTGCATTGTATGACAAGGGATTTGAATTTTGAGAAGAATTTATGTATAGTTTAGAAGTTGTTGGGTTGTAGTGCTATCATCTCATTCTCTAGAATATGGTCCCTCGGATCTTCCTTCTTTCCAAACAAGGATTTGAGCTTCTCCCATACTTCCTTTGGATTTTTCAGTCCATCAAGATGGAAGAGCAACTCCAGCACATGAATCCAATTAATTCATCCATCTTGTCAGATACTTCAACTTTTCAAGAGGCTATTGGGGTTCAACCTCTCTACCCATGGTGACCCTGTACAAACCCTTGTGCAATATTATCTGCATATTATCCCTCTAATCAAGATAGTTGAAGAGTGTGAGGATCCTCGGAGTAAAATATGTTGAATTCTCCATCTTGCAACTTCAAGGAACAAATAATTCTTTAGAAATATTCGATTTACATGCAAAAGCACTTCAATTTGGAATTAAACCATTTCAAACACTCTCCACTTCGACATGTGCACTTTCTATAAATGCATCACACCTGGCTATACTTCTCTAGATAGAATCCAAAGGGAGCAAGGCAAGAACACCAGGAAATATGTGGAACCCAATTGCTTGTAGTGCGTCAATGGAAGTTTCCGAGGTTTGAAGTTCGCTTGAATAACCCCTCTGATACCATGTTTAATTTTTCAAAGATTGGGATATTCAGGCCTGAACGAATTCATTTGTGAAAGAAGGTTGAAGGTGAAGGGAAGAATTCAATATACATTGATCAAACATTCATGGCACAATTCAACATCCAAGAGACCAAATGTTTCAGCATAACATTACATCCAATATCATTAACCTATGTGTAATACAATGATGATACAATAGGAAAATTTTGAATGCCTTAGGTAGGATTCGAATTCACCAAGTTGGATTGAATCTAGTGCTAACTCAATGTGGTAAAATCACCATTAGAATCTCACTAATGCAACTCCGGAGAATTGAACTAGTTCACACTCAATTAACTATTCAAGGTAGGTGAGAAAATGTAACCAACTTCCCTTAAATCATGAAAACTTGTGCTAGACTAATTGAATATGAACTAACTGATGTGAATCAGAGCATACTAAACATAACTGAACATCGACTAGGGTCAACTGCTAGTGATTGATGGTGGCTCTCAATGTGGGTTCCTAAATTATAGGGATTGGTCTCTATAGCTCTTAAAATCATGCAGACAAGCGCATCAAGTGTTAGGTGGGCCCTGTTGAGGCCCCGAAATTCGCAGGCAACAACAGTAAGGGATTCTCCCCAGTCAACGTTCCCAACTAACCCGTTGACTATTTGGTATGGGGAATCCGTCTGGTTTGCGGTCCGGCTACCATAGGTCAAAGTAACAAAAACAGAGGCTTTACCGGTTGCGGCCCGGTCCACTGTGTATTTTTTTGTTTTTTGACTTAATGTATTAAATGAAAGTGCCTAATTAACCATGTAGGGCGATAAGATGCAAGGAGAAGTCACAATGTGATGCGCAAGTTCTTACCTCTCGTCTTAGACTCACTAGCATCTAAATCACATACAACAAGAAAATAAAATAACTACCTAAACTATCCCTAGGGATCAAGATTATCGTTCATTAGTGAGTAACATATTTTTGTACATGCATAATGAAAAGTTACAGATAGCTGACACTTCTTTCAAGACACATGAACAATTGCAGATTTTTGAACAACCAGTTATCCAATTGTTTTATGAACAACATTCATTACTCACAGCGGAAAACATCACAAAATATACTGAAAAGCATCCAACAAGAACATAGGTTCAGGAAGTCAAACACTCTCACAGTTAATGAAACCAGCTGAAAACAAAATAGTTCCCTTTCAACATTGTTCACTTAATCACATTGATACATTCCACATTTCGCTTTCTCCAACAGGCAAAAGTTGCAGTTTCTGATTGTAAAACGAAATAGTTCCTCTTACAAGCAAATTGTTTACAAATTATTCCAGGGAAAAATTCCTCTTCCAAGTCCTCTCCTTTCAATATTTAACTACATCACCAATTGTTTGGGCTACCCCCCCAAACGTCTGCCCTTCCAATGCTTCATATTCTTCTACGCTGTCTGTACGCACTCATGAATCCTTTAGTAACAGATCGACAGTCACGTGCGTCGTTATCATTATTGATTTTGTCTTCTGCTTCGACGGCCCTTTTAGCGACCGGTTGGTTTCGTTTCGATCCTGGCCAAACTGTTCATCTACGTCTTCGCTCATCAGTTCCTCACGTCCACCTGCAATTAATCCATGTGCGTTATTTGCGTTATAAAACAAAGCAGCAGATTATACAAACTGAAACGGCTACTCCACAGGAAATGGCCAGGTGCATCGTGGTGGAAGACGGAAGGATAGCAACATCGGAATCCAAATGGCTTTCCCAGCCGCAACGGCGGAAGAGTCAATGCTATCGGCATGGGACGGGAGGGCGAGAAAAACTTTGAATCGGAAGTCGGACGGCTTTCCCTTTCGGAAGCTCAATTACCTTCCCAACCGCAACGGTGGATGAGAAAAGACTAAGACACGCGAACTTCGGGCAAGACAAACTTTAAATCGAAAGTCGGCCATGTTTGGACATCGAAAGACAAATGGCTTTCCCATCTGCAACGGCGGAAGAGAAACGGCTTCGGGTCCGCGGCTAAACAGGCAAACATACATCGGCAAGCGAATTGCTTTGGGCTTCGGAAGCTTAGTTGCTTTGGAGCCGCAACGGTGGAAGCTAAGGAAGACTACAGCCCCCGATCAAAAGATAAAAATGCTAAGTGCTTAAGACTCTGAATTCCAGCAATGGAAAATACTGCTTCTGCAACGGTGGCCCTTTAACAAGCAAATCAACTTTAAAAAAAAACTGCGACTCACCATAAATTCCAAACGTACTCAAAATTCGAAACCCTGGATGAGAGTTAAGCTTTTACAATCATCTAAAAATTAAGCACGGCCACAACTCAGAGGATCCAATCAATTAAAACAATGCAAAATCATGAGCGGCTCAAAATTTACGAAATTTGGGGAAAAATAGTTGCAGTTGCAACAATTGGCGATTACCTGGTGAACCTAGATCTCTGGGCGATTCATCTTTGAGTGATAGACTGTTTAACAACAAATGCATTCTATTGAATTCTTCCAGCTATCTGGATTTCTCAAATGCCGGAAGTGCGTACCTTCAATCATTGATAATAGTCCAATTTGGGAGAGTGGAAACCAAGATTTTCAAGTCTAGATAACTCTGTTGAGGCCGGAAGATGAGTTTCATTATTACCTTTGTCTTCAGGTAGCTAATAGCTTGGACACCACAGGATTGTAGCACATGGTAAACAGAAATATTCATTTGTTCCTCGTTCCCATGCCATTTTAGCACTTTTTCATGCTTTTGGACTTTTGTCCCCTTTTCATATGAGTCCTCCTACACGCCTTTCTTACTGAATTTTAATTCAGGATCCTCTATCCCATAGTGTCCTTTTGTGTGAGTGGTGTACTTCAAGTTTCAGCTCACGGACGGAGAGGATCTTTTGGCAATTTAGTACTTAAGATTCAGCACCTACTTTGATTTATGATGCTTTTATAGGAGTTTTTATTCTTATTTGCCTTTTGGCATTTGTTTCTTGGCATGGGATCATTTTATTTTTAATATACTGTTCACCTTGCTCCTTTCCATGGGTCATCTATTGTCGCTCCTTAGAACATTTTAAGTATGACGTGGATGGAGCCCCAACATAGTATTCCAAACTCTTCGAATCCGGTTTATTTCACAGGGGTTAAGCATGACTTCAATGCACACCGAGTTTATTTGAGAAAACTGCTAAGCTGGAAGAATTTCTTTTAGCAACATACAGTCTGAGATTCAAAAATGTCTATCCTTCCCAAACATTATGATGTTCTCCATGCGACCGCAGGTTCATTCCCTTTATTGAAATCAATAAAACTTAAACTAAAGCAAACTGAAAAACATGACTCAAAAGACAGCCAGACGAGTTATTTATATACAAGACAAAAGAAATAAAACAGACTCAAGAAAAATAAGGCTTGAGAACCAAACCATTTACTGGCAACTTCTCTTCCCACCCCTGTAGATCTTGCAACTTGTAAGTAGAAGGGCCAAGCTTTGCTACAATTTGAAAAGGGCCTATCCACAACTGCTAGAATTTAGTGTGCTTTCCTTTCTCATCATGGGGGTGATCCCATTTGAGGACTAAGTCTCCTAGTTCAAAGTCTTTTGTTCCAGCTTTATGCTTGTCGAACCACCGCTTAACTAACTCCTGCTGTTGCTTAAAGCGTTCTCTGGCTTTAGATCTAGCCTCTTCTACTTTCAGGAGATTATATATTCTTATTTGCAAAAATTCATCATCCGACCCCCTAGACTCTTGAGCTAGTATGGAAGATGGTAGCATGATATTGGGAGGAAGGATGGCTTCTTTACCATAGACAAGGGTATATGGAGACACTCCAATCGTAGACTTGGGGGTGACTCTATCGGCCCAAAGGGCATTTGGTAATGCTGAGTGCCAACTCCTCTGGTTTTCTACCACAGTCTTCTTTAAAATTCTAATCAGGTTTTTGTTAGAGGATTCAGCCAGGCCATTTCCTTGTGGATAATAATTAGCAGAATAATGCAATTTTATCCCTTTATCATGAGCAAATGCAGTCAATTTAATTGATGAAAAGTATTTAGCATTATCAAAGACTAACGAAATTGGAACTCCAAACCTGGTCATGATATGATCTTGTATGAAGCTGATGACTTCATTTTCATTTATCTTGCACAGCAGGATTGCTTCGACCCAACGAGTTAAATAATCAGTAGCGGTCAGAATATACTTGTGCTGCAAAGAGGAATTTGGTTTTATTTCTCCAATAATATCCAGCCCCCATTTCTCGAATGGCTCCGTGATCATCACAGGCTTTAGGGGTGCTGCTGCTTTAGGCTGTCTCCCACTACACCTTTGGCAAATATCACACTTCCTGACATGTGTGTGTGCATCTTTGAAGAGCGTAGGCCAATAGTAACCTGCCCTGAGGATTTTGTGGGCCGTAGTATCTCCCGAATAATGTCCCCCAGCAGCACCGTCATGCAATTCTTACATTACTTTCTTTGCATCTTCCTTTTCTGAGCATCTGAGAAGAACCACGTCATCATTCTTTCTAAATAAAACTCCTTCAACAAGTTGATAGGAGGCTGATTTAAGACGCAACGCTCTTCTTTGCTTGGAACTCCAATGTTCTGGCAATAGCCCTACCTGTAGGTAATGCACCAAGTCCCTATACCAAGACTTGGGAGCTGTAAACAAAGGACATACCTCCATTACCTATAATTCGGCTTCATCTTCCCAGGCATGTTCTTCATTTTTTTCATTTTGAATCATTTGTTTGCACAACCCTTGTCCTTTAACTATAGATGATGGCTTGAATTCAAAGTCATACTCTTGAAGAGCTGTTACCCGGTTGCCTCTTCTTTCTCCTAACTCTTTCTGTATGAGAAGAGACCTTACAGCTGGGTAGGGGACGATCACCTTGGTTCTATTTTTTAAAATATAAGGCCTGAACAGCTTTACTACTTTGAAAATAGCATAAGCTTGTTTATCAACAGCTGGGTAGTTCAATTCGGCTCCCTGTAGACTAGTACTCATAAAGGATATTGGGAATTCATCCCCCCCATCTTCCTTTTGGGTGAGCACCGCTGCTAGTGAATCATCGGATGCAAAGGTATACAAGATAAAATCTTTGTCAAAATTTGGGCTTTTCAGGGATGGTGCGTGTGCGACAGCAGTTTTGATTTTGCTGAATGCGCTCTTCTCAATTTCAGTCCACTTGAATAGTGCATTTTGCTTTACCATCTGCTGCATTGGTTTGACAATCTGAGCAAAATCAGGCAAAAATCTTCGTATGAAGTTTATCGCTCCCATAAATGATTGCATCCCCTTTTTATTATGGGGCAAGGGGATTTGTTCAATAGCCTTAATTCTTTCTGGATCTATAGATATTCCTTTCTTTGAAACTATGTGGCCCAACAACTTTCCCTCCATGACAGCGAATACACACTTCTTAGGATTGAGTGAAATGCCATACTTACGACAACATTCGAAAATTTGCCTTAAGTGAAACGCGTGCTCTCCCCTTCTCTTCGAGAATATTGTAATATCGTCAAGGTATACTACAGTGCTTCGGCCAATCAACCCGCAGAAAGCTATGTCCATAGCCCTCTGAAATGTTGCTCCAGCATTTATAAGCCCAAAGGGCATTCTCCTGTAGGTGAAGGTTCCCCATTTGGTCATAAACGTTGTCTTTAATCTGTCTTCTTCGGCTACTAACACTTGATTGTAGCCAGAGAAACCATCTAATAATGAAAACAGTTCAAAACCAGAGACCATTTGCAGCAATTGCTCCATGGGTGGCACAGGGTAGTTATCTTTATCAAAAGCGCGGTTTAGATTTCTGAAATCCACACAGAGTCTAATTTCTCCAGACTTTTTTCTTACTGGTACCAGATTTGACACCCACTTAGAGTGTCTGCCTTTGAAAATGATTCTAGCATCCAATAATTTCTTCACTTCACTCTGAATCAGCAGTTCCAACTTTGGATGCATTTTTCTCAACGGCTGCTGATATGGCTTGACGCCTGCTTTAATGGGGATGACATGTTTGATGATGCTAGTATCGTATGTTTTCAAGTCTTCATACGTCCATGCAAAAACATCTTTATATTATTTAAACAAACTGATGAACTTGTCTCTTTCCGTTGGTGAACAACATTTTCCGAGATTCACAAATTTAGGATTCGTTTCAGTCCCTAAATTAATCAGCTCAAACTGCAGAGATGAGTTGTGGGTCTTCACGTTGGCTGGTCTTCTAAATTTTTCATTTAAATCGAACATTTTTTCTAACGTTCTGACTCCTTTAGGAATGAAATTATCGTACTTCATCTCATCCTGATGCTCTTCATCGTCTATGATCGCTCCTTTAAACACCTCGTCATTTGTTAAACATTATATGATCTTCTAGTCATCATCAAACACTCGTAGGTTCGTAATCATATCAGGTACAGAGGGCCTGAAAAGTAATTCAACAGAACACCGATTATTAGTGGGTATGAGCCTAGCGGCTGATGTGGCCAATAGATCAGCTACTGCGTTTTTAATTCTTGGAATTGAAATAATGTTGAATGCATCAAAACATTTAAGCAAATCCCATACCTCATTCTGGTAAGCCTTTAAGTGAGGAGAAACACAATGTATTTGATTCCGTATTTGTTTCACAATAATTTTGGAATCCACAAATACTTTTAGATTACTTACCTTTAATTCAATCGCTTTCTTTAGTCCCTGCACCAGTGCTTCGTACTCAGCTGTATTATTAGTACACTCAAACTCTAATCTACATGAAAGGAAATGTTTATTCTCTTGGGGATCGATCAGGACACAGCCAGCCCCTGACCCCTCTAATGTCTTTGAGCCATCAAAAAACAAAATCCAAAAATCACTAACTACTGAAGGTGAATCTATTCCTACTGCTAAGCTTACTATATTACAGTCAATCTCATCAGGCTGTGAGAATTGAAGGAGATCAGGCTGGGTGTCAGATGTGTTGCTGGCTTCTTCCGCTTGGTAATTCCCTAGTTCCAACTCAATAAAATAGTTTCCCAATACAGAGTCCACTGGCACATTTTATCCTCCAGTTGAGTAACATTGTACTTCATGTGAGGTTCTCTTAGAATCTTAATCTGGTTCGGACTTCCTTTGTATGGCAACCACAGATGGGACCAATCTGAGGTGAAATATCCATTTAATTTGGCCGACCAATCTCTGCTCAGGACAAGATCATAAGCATCTGGTATATCAACCACCACGATGTTAATAACTTGGCAAACTTTGTCATTAGATGCCAGACGGACTAGGACATCTTCCAGCTCACCAATTACCTTTACATCTGTTCTGTCCAATTGAACAACTCTCCACGTGGATGGTTTAGGCAGCCCATTGATCTTTTTACAAACTGATATGGGCATAACATTGACTGATGCCCCTGAGTCTACCAAGCAGTTATGTACATTATGATTGAAAATTTCAAACGTGAGGAGGAAAGGTGGATGTTTGCTTTTAGACTTACCTCCAACGTTGGTTTGTCCGATTTCTTCTTCTTCTTGAGGTTGATTGTTGGCGGGCAGCTTCTCATCCGATGCTTCAAGTGCTTTCAACAGTCTTTCCTTTTGCTGTGGAACTTTACACATTTTGAATAGTGGAACAGTCGCTTTTACCCTTTTTAAATCCTCCACAATGTCATAATCCATCGGCTGCTCAATGGGATGGGGTTTATCAGCATTTTCTTCACTTGGCATGGCCTGCGCGTCATTTTTCCTAGGATCTTTGTTGGTGATAGTGGACTCTGGAATTTTATCAGCCAAAGATTTGTTTTGAAATTTCTTCTTAACATTTCTCTGCAGCCTCTTAATCTTTAAGAGTATAAGACTGTCTTCCTTAACCGTCCCTTGGCTCCTTGTGGCTACGTTGGTTTCCATAACATCTTTATACCCCTGAGTCTTTTCCTCTTCAGCATCAAATAACGAGACAGAATTCCATAAAGCCATGGTTTCCTCTTCCTGTTCTTTAGTAGAATTAGAAACAGAACTTTCTTTTCTTTCTTCATCTCCCTCTTCTGTTAATCTAGAATCTAACAGTTGATTCATGACCAGTGTCATCAAGTTTATCCATTGAGGACAATTCTTTTCAGAGTGTGGCTGTTGGTGGAAAGTGAAAAAATTGTCCAAGCCTACCTCTGTTAAATTCATAGATGCAGTATTGTGAGGAGGAGGTTGAGACTGATGGTTATCCTCTCTTTTCTTATAATATGGCTTATAAAACTTTTGTGCTTCCTTTTCTTTCTCCATATCTATGATTTTGTTGGACAACTTCTGCATCATTTTGGCCATATTTTCCAAATCTGGAGACTTTTCTTCCTTAGGCTTACTAAACAATAAGGCTTTTCTTCCTGCACCTTTCTCTCCTGAATGTTCTGGATAGTCTTCAATGCTCTCTCTTTCAGCTTCCACCACTTCTGCTTCTTCATAAGTTTCCGTCAAAGTAGGCTTGGCCCTACCTTTGGAAAACATGGCCAAATCAGGGCCTAAAGCTGAAGTATAATATTCAATAAGAAATTTGTCTGAAGGTCTATCCATTTCAGAAAAAATCTTGAGATAGGCTGCAAACCTTTGTGTGAAACTGTGCACCTTTTCTTTTCTTTCTTTCTTCAACGCGCACAGCCCTTTCATGAGAGCTACATGAGTTTTCTTAGTTGCATACTTACTTCTGAAAATTCTTTCGAAGGTATCCCAATCAGGGATAGAGTTAGCAGGCAATCCAAAGTACCATGACGCTGCAGCTCCTTTAAGGGTATGCGGGAACAATCTGCAGACTACATCTTCATACTCCCCGGCTATCAATCCTTCAATTTCCAAGTAAAAACTTTGTAGGTGATCATCTACTAGTATTTTCTCATTGGGGTCAAACTTGGGCAACATCTTGTCAAAGGCTTGAGGTAGGTCATGTAATGGAGGTGTAAGGTTTAATGGTGATCTGGCTCTCCATGCAGGTGGTGGATTTGGTGGGTTATGTGGTTGATTACCATTTACTCCTGCCATGAGTCTGGGTGGGGAGTGAGGAGGTGAACCAACTGGAGTATGAGCAGGTGAACTGTGAGGGGTTTCTGGGCCTTCTTGATTCAAAGGTAGCACAGCATCCTGTAAGGCTGTTTCTACAAGTTCTTCCCAGTCTCCAACCAACACTGAGTCTTCCGTTACAGGATGATCTTTCCTTTTATACTCTCTTCTGGGAAATTCAGGGATGATTGGCAATCCCCCAATATTCTTTACATATGCCCTGGTGTGTCTTCTCAGATCATTAACAATTTCGTTGCCAACAAAATATAGATGTTCTCTTTCTTCTGGAATTGGATTTTGAAACCCACTGCTTTCAGAACTGTTACCGGTGGAATATTCTCGGGAAAACGGGTTTCCTCGGCCAGCCATACATTGGCGGCCCTCCTTCTAGCGCCAAAAACTATTGAGGCCCCGAAATTCACAGGCAACAACAGTAAGGGATTCTCCCCAATCAACGTTCCCAACTAGCCCGTTGACTGTTTGGTATGGGGAATCCGTCCGGTTTGCGGTCCGGCTACCGTAGGTCAAAGTAACAAAAATAGAGGCTTTACCGGTTGTGGCCCGGTCCACCGTGTATTTTTGTGTTTTTTGACTTAATGTATGATATGCAAGTGCCTAATTAACCATGTAGGGCGATAAGATGCAAGGAGCAGTCACAACGTGATGCGCAGGTTCTTACCTCTCGTCTTAGACTCACTAGCATCTAAATCACATACAACAAGAAAATAAAATAACTACCTAAACTATCCCTACGGAGCAAGATTATCGTTCATTAGTGAGTAACATATTTTTGTACATGCATAATGAAAAGTTACAGATAGTTGACACTTCTTTCATGACACATGAACAATTGCATATTTTTGAACAACCTGTTAGCCAATTGTTTTATGAACAACATTCATTACTCACAGCGGAAAACATCACAAAATATACTGAAAAGCATCCAACAAGAACATAGGTTCAGGAAGTCAAACACTCTCACAGTTAATGAAACACAGCTGAAAACGAAATAGTTCCCCTTCAACATTGTTCATTTAATCACATTGATACATTCCACATTTCGCTTTCTCCAACAGGCAAAAGTTGCAGTTTCTGATTGTAAAACGAAATAGTTCCTCTTACAAGCAAATTGTTTACAAATTCTTCCAGGGAAAAAGTACTCTTCCAAGTCCTCTCCTTTCAATATTTAACTACATCACCAATTGTTTGGGCTTCCCCCCCAAACGTCTGCCCTTCCAGTTCTTCCAACGCTTCATATTCTTCTACATTGTCTGTATGCACTCATGAATCCTTTAGTAACGGACAGACAGTCAGGTGCACCGTTAGCATTATTGATTTTGTCTTCTACTTCGACGGCCCTTTTAGCGATCCGGTCGGTTTCGTTTTGATCCTGGCCAAACTATTCCTCTACGTCTTCGCTCATCAGTTCCTCACGTCCACCTGCAATTAATCCATGTGCATTATTTGCGTTATAAAACAAAGCAGCAGATTGTACAAACTGAAACGGCTACTCCACAGGAAATGGCCAGGTGCATCGTGGCGGAAGTCAGAAGGATAGCAACATCGGAAGCCAAATGGATTTCTCGGCCGCAACGGCGGAAGAGTCAATGCTACCAGCATGCGACGGGAGGGCAAGAAAAACTTTGAATCAGAAGTCGGACGGCTTTCCCTTTCGGAAGCTCAATTACTTTCCCAGCCGCAACGGCAGACGAGAAAAGACTAATACACGCGACCTTCGGGCAAGACAAACTTTAAATTGGAAGTCGGCTAGGTTTGGACATCGAAAGACAAATGGCTTTCCCATCCGCAACGGCGGAAGAGAAACGGCTTCGGGTCCGCGGCTAAACAGGAAAACGTACATCGACAAGCGGATCGCTTTGGGCTTCGGAAGCTTAGTTGCTTTGGAGCCGCAATGGCGGAAGCTAAGGAAGACTACAGCCCCCGATCAAAAGATAAAAACGCTAAGTGCTTAAGACTCTAAATTTCAGCAATGGAAAAGACTGCTTCTGCAACGGTGGCCCTTTAACAAGCAAATCAACTTTTAAAAAAAACTGCGACTCACCATAAATTCCAAACGTACTCAAAATTCGAAACCCTGGACGAGAGTTAAGCTTTTACAATCATCTAAAAATTAAGCACGACCACAACTCAGAGGATCCAATCGATTAAAACAATGCAAAATCATGAGGAGGGGCTCAAAATTTACGAAATTTGGGGAAAAACAGTTGCAGCTGCAACAGGCCCCACACAAGTCTCCCATGGAACTAGTGAAGTGGAAATATCCTTCTAAGCTAGGAAAACACAATTAGTCTATGATGGTCAAGGGAGGATTAATTAATTAATCCTAACACATTGAGATATATTGGGTTGTTACAATAAGACTTGCACATGTATAGATGCGGAAGGAAACATAGTAATAGTTAATGGAATATGTAGCGTCCCCGACCCTCCGACCGGCGAAGAGGACGCTACCAAACCCTTATCTATCTGGGAACTAGCCTCATGAACATGTACATACATAAAAACTAAAATGCTTTGAAGTAAAACACGCAAAGATGCATAATTATTCAGCATAGAGCGGAAGCAAAACATACATTCAGGCATTCAACATGTTCATCATAATTCATTAAACCTCAAATATGACTGCAAAGATTGAACACAAAAATACTTATCTTATGAAGAACTTGTCCCGCAGCCAGATACGTCACTGCAACGTTCCACCCAACCATAGGCCAGTGTGCTCCTTAATCTCTCAGCAACATTACCACCCCCAAGCTGGGCATGATTCCCCAAGGAATAAGGAACTAAGCAGGCTCACACATAGCCAAAGGTACACAAATCAGCCAAGCCAACACAGTTGGGTTTATCAGGCCATCTGGGAGCTGGGAAAAGTTGAATGCTAAGCTGATGGGCTCGTTGAAGAGCTAAGGACGCCTACACCAAAACTATCCTGACTTTTATGACACCCACACACACCCAACACAAGGAATCGGTCCCTTCTCTGCTACACAGTCCCTCAGGCCCTGACTTCCCTTCCAGTGCTATTCAAGGGTTATGGAAAAGAAAGCCAGCCCTCTATAACTGTCTATGAGGCTCCCAAACACACCAGGTCTATCAAGCATACCAAACCTTCATTCCCACTCCAATACAATCCAAAGACCAACCACTTCATACACATGGCAAGATTAAGCAATTCACATCTCTGTGAAAGAAAAAGGGAAACATGATGGCAACCAAAAATGGTGAACGCATCTCAGACTAAGCAAATCGATTTCAAAGTTTTTCTTGGCCCTAACATGGCCAAAACAACTCAACAGCAACCCACACACATGGGGAAAACAACAACCCCGATCTCACCACTGAAGCAACGGGAAATACACAGCCCGAAATTGGAAAAGGAGATCAAACTCTTAGCATGGACAGGGGAACGTATACACATAACCACAAATCTGGTAAGGAAAATGCACACACACATCCTTGAATTGGAAAATGAAGACTGAACCAGTCGCTACATGCACACGTGAAAATTGAGTGACTGCATAAGGGAAAATCCCAAGCCTACGCACGAGTATGAAATGTCTAGGAACCCCCAATCGTAACTGAGAACCCACAACAACCCCAAAATGTGAATGGCACATACACAGGAATATCGTGAATGCCAAAAAACGGCTCTCCCATCTCTCTGCGTGAGGAAAACAAATGAAGAATGGGGTCGTGGTGCTTTCCCTACCCACATGAGGGTGAATGAGTCTGCTGGTGGAGTGTGCGTGTGGGAAAGGACTGACAGTCCTGCCACATACCACTGCTCAGCAATAACTACCCAACTAACAACAAAGGTTTTAATGTGGTAGTTGACTGATTGAGATAAGGGAAAGGTGAGTAAGACAAAAATGTGGGTGACAACTAAATGGGTTTAACAGCTAACACTTGGCTTTTCCCCATTGGCCCAAAGTTTAATAATTCCCCCTCCTTATCCTTGGTAAAAATCATGCCCTTTTCATTATGGTTGCATTGACATAGCTGGTTGGGGTTCATTTTAATTAAAATGCATAATTACGTGATGCCAGAATTAATATGTGCCGGATAGCATGATATACCATTGGCAACGATTTCAATCGTCGAAACATAAAACAACCAAATCGATGGTGGGGCTTTTTCCTTTACCTCCACACCACGATTAATTACAATATATACATCATATACATTTAATGCAAATGGGGTCAAAACTAGGGTGTTACATAATACATAAACCGATATCTTTAAGACAGGTTACAACCTTACAATTAAACAAATGTTTTAGAAAAGGGTGTCATATTTATGCAGCTCACCTAGAAGAATATAAGGAAAATGAACCTCAACTATAGGACTACATTGTATTACAGGAATTTGTAGATGTATTTCAAGAGATACTAAGAATTCCTCCTAGAAGAGATATAGACTTTTCTATTGGTCTAGTGCCCAGTAAAGTTCCTTCATCTAAAGTCCCTTATAGGATGAGTACACCTTAATTGAAAGATTTGCGGATGTAGTTAAAGGATTTATTAAGGAAAGGTTATATCAGGCCTAGTGTTTCACCTTGGGGAGCACCAATTTTCTTTGTAAGAAAAAAATATGGTACCTTGAGACTTTGCATATATTACAGGAAGTTAAATAAACTAACTATCAAGAACAAGTATCCTTTACCAAGAATTGATGACTTATTTGATTATTAAAGGGGTTCCATAGTGTTATCAAAGATAGATATCATGACGTGTTATCATTAGGTCATAATTAAGGAAAAGGACATCAGTAAGACATATTTTTACAACAATATATAGTTTCTATGAGTTTATAGTTGTTATCATAAATTATCAATGGCATGTCCCCAATTAAATAATTTCTAAATATGCTACTTGAAAATAATGTTTCACCAACCTACTAGTTCCCTAGGTTGAGATGGAGACATAAATTTTGTAATAAGGGAATATGGGACACAAAAGGACTTTAGTTTAACCTATTCACATTTAAATGGGTCACATGAATGATAAATTCTAAGAAAATAATGTGGCATGGGTTCATGAAGACACTTGGAAGCTTGTGGAGCCTTTGGGTGACTAGATTTCCCACACACTTGGAATGATCTTCATCCAAATTCAAACATATGGGTAATGTAATATTATTGGAGGGTGATGTGGTGTCAAATATCATATAGTGAGCCAAGGAATTTGAATTTATAAAGGAGAGTAACTCCCATGGAAGAGGAAGAGACTAGAAGACAATGTGTGCCACTTGGAAGGAGATTCCATGAACTCTATGACAACATATGATGAAAGATTCTATGACAAGTATGAAACATTAAGACCTGATTGAAGACATATGACAAATATGACATGAAATGATAAAAATAGACACCAATAGGTCTAATTTGGGAGTTATAGGCATACATTCAAATTGGGGAAAGAATTGGAGCATGAAGAGAAAGACAAGTGTCATGAGAGTTACTAAACCACTACGATGAGTTGGAGGGAGCCCATGGAGGTAAATTAGACCTTAGAAGGCCTCATAAATTTAATAAAAGTATTTAATGAGGAAGGAAAAATTATTTTTATCATTTTTTAATTGGCCTTTGGCATTTTGGAGAGCTTTTGCTTGTCCATTGCACAGCGAGTGTTCACTATCCCTGCTTGTGAACTAATTTCGAGGGATTTGGATTCCTTTCCAAGTTGGTTGATGGAGAGGCCATTCATACCTATAATTGGAGATTAATTAAGGATTTTTATTTTCAGGTAAAATGTCCATACAGTTTAATTCTCATATATCTTTGTATTCTCTCTTTCCTTCTTCTCCATTCCCCCACACTACCATGTTGATGGCGCACTTGTTGGACTGGTGCTTGCACTTTGCTGAGGATATTTGAGGAAAAATAGTGGGTATATTATGTATGTATATTTACTCTTATTTGCATATTCTCTGTAAGTCTAAATATCATAAATACATATGTGAAAGGCTTGCATTCCCATGCTCTTGAATGACTAGTTTTCATGTATTTGGCTTCCATTTTAAAGGAGTTGTATAACATATTTCTATGAGGACATTTCTATGAGTTTAATGATGATGGGGAATAAATATATGATGTAAAAATCTTTAATATTATTCCCATATGCTCTATAAGTCGAAATATCAGAAATCCATGTGTAAAAGGCTTGCATTCCCATGAGCTCCAATGACTAGTTTTCATGTATTTGGCTTCCACTTTGAGAGAGTTGTATATCATATTTGTATGAAGGAATTTATATGATTTTTAATGTTGTTAGTGAATCCATTTTAATTATATTTATTTTATTCATATTTCATGTCATTATCTTAACAATTTAATCTACTTTTCATTAGTCAAAACCAAGTTATTAATACCATTTCCCCTTAAGCAAATTCACTTAAAGTTACCATATATATTTTGCGCCTCATAACCAATTTTAAAATATTAATAACCATGATTAAATATAGAAAAATATGCATTGTATTCATTCCCATAATCTTTTCTGAAATTTGGGAGGGACGTACTTGAGTTGGGAAGCCAATTTAACTCTCACCCTTGGGGGGGATTTCACCTCAATTTTCCTAATAAATTTTCATCTTTTATTATTATCCCCAAATCAAGTTACATAAGCCTAAATTCAAATACAAAGTTTCCATAAACCACCTTTATATGTTATAAGACTCACCATATCCTTTCTCTACAAATTCAATACCATTTGGAGTCAGTTGGAACCCCCTAGACTCATGACTAGTAAAGCTTGAAATTGGCCAAAATTATGCAAACTTGAATAAAATGTCAAATGATTTTTCTGATTCGACCATTGATTGTATTAGGTCTATTATTAATATTTAAATCCCATATTATCCCTCCATAATAAATTTGGAAAGGTTTGGTGGTGTTGGGAACCAAACCTAGAAAGACTAGTTAAGCTTGAATTTGCCCAAATTGTTCTTTTCTCCAAAATTCCAAGTAGGGACACTACACTCAATCAATGTAGACAACGATTGTTTCCCTAGTCTACATGGGGCATATATAGAACAAATCACACACAACAATGCATCCTTCCCCTAGATTGTCAAATCGCTTGAATGTAAAACTTTCTTACCTCTAAATGGTGATGATCCTTACCTTTTGAATGCTTTTGCGATTAGTTGTACCTACAAAAGAATGTAAAGGAACAATATACAAAAGTGAAATAAACAAGATAATTCAATAGTCTATGATAATGATCAAGGAGAAAAGCAACAAATAAATCATATCAAACACAAATTACTCATGGGAAATCTTCAAAATTGGACTCTTGCTCAAAGATAAGGGAAGGAATATCATTGACATATAACCTATTGCCACATCACAACCACAAAGATCGAATCAAAAGACTCAGAGGATCCAGAGGAAGGGGAGCGCCTCTTCCATTTATAATTATGGTTGAAGGGGAATCCATTGCATATAATTGTTGATAGTGGTAGCTAGAATAATTTGATCTCAGTCAAGGTTGCCAAGAGATTAAAGTTGTCAATAAAAAATGCCACCTATCCTATGACATCAATCCCTTTAAAGACAAGGTACTGTGTGATGTTTCCCCACTTGAAGTTTGTGATCTTATTTTAGGAAAACCTATATGTGGAAATGTCCATTATTTATGAGTCCAAGCCTTATAGTGTCATTGTTACTTTAGAAGGCCAACTCTACAATATACTGGAGGTAGTCTTGACCACTGTTGTTTCCTTGATCTATGCAAAGTAACGTTGGAAGGTAATCGCTCGCATTGGGAAATTTGTACTCCTCATGGTTCAATTAGAAGGTGGAAAAAACGTCACTGCAACTACCACAACCTTAGCACAAGGTCTCTCTAAATAATATAAATAGGTGGACATGATTGTAGATCACCTAAAGGAGTGCCTCTACATTGCCAAGTCAAACATTCAATTGATTTGATACTTGGTGCTTCTTTACCTTATGGCCCAATATATAAATGCTCTCTTTTGGAGAATGAGGAAATAAAGCATCAAATTCAAGAGCTCATCCAAAAAGGCCACATTCAATCGATCTCCTTATGTTGTGGAAGCCCAATTATGTTGGTACAGAAGAAGGATGAGACATATATTGACCATGTATTGATCGCATATCCCTAAACAAAATCCCCACTAAGAATCGACACCCGTTATCTTAGATTAATGATCCTTCTTATCACCTTAAGGGTGTCAAGTTATTTAGTAAGATTGATTTGAAATCAAGCTGCCGCCAAGTCCCAATTGAGTGGGCTGATGTTTGGAAGACAAGATTCAAGTATAAAGAAGGCATTTTTGAGTGGTTGTTCGTGCCTTTTTTCTTGACTAATGCTCCAACAACACTTATGAGGATGATGGATGATATATTGTGCTCATTCATAAGCCATTTTTTAGTCATGTGTCTAAACAACATCTTCATTTTCAACAAAACTTGGGTAGAACATTTGCAACACATTCAATATATCCTTAATACCTTACGCCAACACAAGTTGTACACCAATTTGGAGAAATTCTCATTCGACATGGAGAGAATTTAGTATCTAGGATAGATCATGGATGGACATGGGGTGCATGTGGACCCAACCTAGATCCAAGCCATTCATGATTGGCTAGCCCCAACAACTCTAAAAGAGCTTCGTAACTTCTTGGTCCTTTCTCATTTTTCCCGCATATTTGTGTTGGGGTTCTCTCATATCGCTTGGACCTTAGCCAAGTGACCAAGGGTGGAGCTAAAACCAAGTTTGCTTGGGGTGCATCACAACATAAATCCTTTAAGGATATGAAATGACACCTTTGCTTAATGTCAATCCTCAATATGAAAGACATGCAACAACATTTTGAGATTGGTACAGATGCCTCTAACCATGTTATCGGTGAATTCTTCATTTAGCGTGTACATCCAGTGGCTTATTAAAGTGAGGCACTCTTTGATTCAGTTCAAAGGTATCCCACCTACGAAAAGGATATGCACTCCATTGTGTAGGCCTATCGTCAATGGAAACATTGCATCCTAAGAAAAAATATCATCTTCCACAGTGATCACAAGCCCTTGCAATTCATGTAGAAGCAAGGAAAGTTATAGAATCACCACCATTAGAAGTGTTCCAAATTCCTGCAATAATTCCACATAAACATCAAGTATACGAAGGGAAATGTTGACCAAGTTACAGATTGCCTCAACTGACCTTCAATTGCTACGCTAGCTATTGTGCTAAGCTCTTATAGACATGAGACATCCCAATGGCCCAATTTGTACAACAGTGACCTTGAATTTGTTATCGCCTACTCGACACTACAATAAGGAAAATTAGTCTCGAACTTTCATCTCCAATATGAACTTTTATGCCATCTTAACCACCTCTATGTTCCATCAAGCGAGCATGAGAAATTAATTTTGGAGGAACATTACAATTGAGTGGTAGGGCACTACAACGTAGAGAAGACAATGGAAATGTTGCAGAAGTACTTCTACTAGTTGGAGCTTTGAATGAACATTGGTAGGTACATCTGATTGTGCACCACCTATGCCATTTCCAAACCTTCCATTAAGAATCAAGGATTGTATACTCTATTGTCTACCCTAGATAGGCCCAGGAGTCTGTCTCCATGGACTAAATGTCTAGTTTTCCTTCAACCAAGCATGGAAATGACTGTGTGTTTGTGGTTAATGACCGGTTCTCTAAGATGGTAATTTTAACTCCCTATAGGAAGGGCGTCACAACAGAATCCATTGTTATGCTCTTGTTCAAGCATGTTTGGGTTCATTTTGGCCTCCAATGGACCATTATTTCAAATTTAGAAAGCAGGTTCCTAAGTACTTTATGGTTCATCCTATGGTCGATGATGGACACCAAGCTGACTAAATCGACTACCTCCCACCCTCAAACTGATAGATAGACATAGGTGGTCAACAGGATGATTGTGCATATATTGATAATGTACAACTCTAGACATCCTCACACTTGGGACGAGATGCCTCCTTATGTTCAACATAACTACAGAATAGCTCTTCACAACCATATTAGCTACAACCCATTTGAGGTGTGCTTGGGATTATTACCATTAGCTCCAATTAATGTAGTATTTCACATGCATAAACAAAGGAATATTCCTCCCATGTTCAAATTGAGGTTGATCGAGCATCCAATTTTGTTGAAAAAATCCAAAACATCCAAAATTGATTTCAAGATATCTTACAGAAAGCCAATGTCAAGTATAAGCAATGACATGATCAACATCTGGTTCCACATAAGTTCCAGGTTTGCGATTATGTATGGTTACATTTATAGAAAGAGAACCTTGTAGGACCTCATCACAAGCTTCATCCACTTTGATATGGGAATTAAACCATCACTAAGGTTGTAGGTGAGAATGCTTTTGAAATAAACATTCCCCCATTCCATGGCTTGCACCCAGTATTTAATGTGGATCTCCTTCGACCATATTTTCCACTTCTACTATACACCTCGGAGGTGGTTGATCACTTGGCCCTACCGTACTCAACCATGACTAAATTAAGTAAGAGATGGTCAATCAGATCATGGATACATGGATGAAGTGAATTCATTAGTATAACATCTAATTGTATCGGGTCATCAAAGTGAGGTAGCTTCTTCACCAAGAGTCAAATTTAGCATAAGTTTCCCCGCTTAATGAAGTAACTTAAAAAAATGTAGATCGTTGCTTCCCGAGGAGGGTGGGTACTAATCCAAGTGTATATCGGTGGCCAAACATATCTTCCACTAACAACAGTTCTCCATCTCCTTAGTAATTTTTTATGATTTTTTGGGTCCCGAACTTTAGGGGCCTTTTGAGGCCCTAAATAGCCCTATAAACTCCATAAACACTTTGAATCAACAAAAATGTATTCTTCTCTTAGAGATATTTCCAATGGGATATCATACATCCCAAATGGAGTTTGTATGTAGAAGTTGTCTTCACATGAAGTTGAGTTGTCAACTGGCCTTAGGGCCCACAAATCCTTTTTGGTGTTGCATCTCCTAGAATTAGTTTTTTATATGGTTTTTGTATGTTTGGATTTAGGCCTGTGATAAAGGCCTTTTTGCAGTCTCTTTGTAGTATTATCTTGTGAATAACTGTAGGAAACACATCTCTCTTTAGAGATAAGCTACCACCATGTGATCTTGTATGTATTACTTTGTAGTTTACATTGTTTTTCCATTCCATTAATTAATAGAATTTTAGTTTTACAGTAATATTGTACTCTATGTAAAATACTCATTGTGTGTTTCCACTTTATATTGCTACCTTCATTTAGTTCTCTGTATAATCCAGATCATTGCAAGATGAAGAGAAGAACCACTAGTAGAAAAAGTGTGATAAACGACTAAAAAAACTACTAAAAATGCATATAAATGACTAAATTTAGTCATGTGACCAATAGTCATTTGTTGCTAGTCACTCATAATGTGACTAAATATGATGACTAAAATTTTAGTCATTTATTGGTTGCTCTGAATGGTCAGTTTGGTCGTATATTTAGTCATTGTTTTAGTCATTAATTGGTGTTAATTGGTCATTTATTTAGTCATTGATTATTGTTAACTAGTCATGCTTTAGTCATTGATTGTTGTTAACTGGTCATTTGTTTAGTCATTGATTGTTACCAACTGGTCATTTATTTAGTCATTAATTACAATTAATTGGTCACTTAGTTAGTCATTAAGTGTAATTAACTGGTGAAATAGATTTTGAAGATATAGAACGAGCTAAGCGCTGCCGTGAGAACAAGCTAGGGTTTTCTGCAAGCACTGCCCAGCAGTCGCCATGGCTGCTCTTCGGGGAGGGGATTCCCCTCCCTCCCCGCCTTTCTCTGATGTAGAACCTTCAGGAGGCTCTTAGCGCCAACCGGGAAGAAACCGGTGGCCCCAGCTATTCCGAAATTCATTAAGAAACTGGATGCAATACCTGAAATTGCCTTGCCAGAAGAAAAACCCATTAAGATTGCTCTGGCTCTGGCAGAACGTGGTCTGGTCGGGTAGTTCATGGGTTTATGGCCATCCACCAGAACCACTGATGACTGGATTCAAAGAAACTGGAGGCCTCACCTGAAGCACAGCGTGACCTGCTATCCAGTGGGCAGAGGTTTCTATATTTTTGAACTCATCTCCAAAGATGAGCGAGATCTCATTTTCCAGAATGGACCTTACTTCATGGGGTCTCAGGGCATGTATCTCAACCGCCGGACCCCGGATTTTGACCCGAATGTTGCTGCCCCAAAGGAGGTCCCTGTTTGGGTTCGTCTCCCAAATCTACCAACGCACTACTGGAACTCTGAATCTCTGGGAAAAATAGGGAATGGTCTCGACCACTACATTGACAAGGCAGACCCCAAGGGACAATATTCATGTGCAAGAATCTGTGTTGAGGTGGACCTTGAGGCTGGACTTCCAGAAGCAATCAAGATCTCTATGGGTTCCTGGCATCACTATCAACAGTTGGATTATGAGCAGCTTCCCTTCAAATGCAGACACTGCCATGAGCATGGACATTTTCAAAGAAACTGTCCCAAAAACCAACAAGGGGACGAAACAGAAGGATGGCAAAGAGTCAAGAAAGGGAAAGCAGTCCCGAAAGCTCAAGAGAAAATACCAGGAACCGATTTGCAAGTCCATAATCCGGGCAGTAAGGGGCCGTCCTCAGAAGAAACCATCCCTGTTCAGGCGCCATTCTCTAAATCGGCAACCCCATCTCACCCCTTTGCAATTGAAGGAACATCTGCAGCAGTAAGAATTAACTAACCTACTTTGGCTGAACCCATTGAACCTAGAGAAATCCCCCAGCAGCATGTCACAGAAACCCCTGCTGTCATCTCTGATGATATCCCCTTTCTCGCCTCAGATCCTAATAGACTCCCCTCCACCCCTGTAGGAGAGCATTCGAAGATCATCGGCCAGGAGGAGGATCCTTCTAACTTAGACTCTGACTAAGGTGTTTTCTCTGATGAAGGAGCCTCGAAATCCAGCAGCTCACATGCAACGCCCCTGAGATCCACCAGAGGACGAAAATCAAAGAAAAAGCACAGAGAAGAGAAGTCCTTCCGGGATGTAGCCAAAGGAACTCAGAAAACACTGACAACCATGATTAGCACTAGATCGAAGCAAGGCCAGGCCTCCAAAGGGGCCTCCCCCCCTAAGAAATTTTAAATGTGATACGTCTCCTGGAACTACAGAGGTTTAAGTTCCAAATCGAAAGAAGACACACTGAAAGACATCATCAGAATAAACAAGCCGGATATTTTGCTAATTCAGGAGACAAAAATGGAGGATTCAATCCTCTATCAAGCAGGACACTCCTTCTGGAAAAAGGGCCCTAGGAAAGCAATAATTTCAAAGGGGGCCTCAGGAGGAATAGCCACTTTTTGGGACTCCACCAAATTTGAGCTGGCCAATGAAGAAAGTAGCGATCACTGGATTTTCACTAATTTTCTCCATCGGGACTCTGGACAGCAAGTAAGTCTCTTCAATGTGTATGTTCCTACTCTTTACTCTGAAAAACGCAAATGTTGGGATGCCATTGACCCGTTTCTTAGCGTGCACAATCCCAGAAACATCATCATAGCAGGTGATCTCAACGTCACCTTGGCCACTGAAGAGAATAAAGGAGGTTCTCCAGTAAGGGATCAAGCTAGAGAATGGGTAGAGGACATTATCCTCAACTGGGATCTGATGGATATAAATCCTCCCACGGGGAAATTTACCTGGACCAACAAAAGGCTGGGCCCTGGGCATATTGCAGCTTGCCTTGATAGATTCCTCATTCAATTTAATTTCCTCATATCTGGTTTTCTGGCTTCCTCTAAAATTCTCCCCAACTGCATCTCTGACCACAAACCGATCTTGATGGAGCTCTCCTCTAAACCCAATCTTGGCCCTATCCCCTCCCACTTTAGCCCGCTCTGGCTGCTCCAAGAGAATTTCCAGCAAGTAGTCTTGAATTCCTGGTCTACCCCGATCCCTAGATCCCCTTCCTTCACCTGGGGGCATAAACTTAAGAGACTCAAGTTAGATCTAAAGGATTGGGCTAAGCTTATAACCTCTCCAACTTCTCATAGAATCGCAGCCCAAAAAGCCCTACAAAATCAACAGCAAGCTATGGACATCCTTCCCATCTCCAAAAGTACTCTCTCTAAAGAATCAGAGCTTCAAAAGTCCTACTTTCAAGCTTTAGAATCGAAGAAGAATTCTGGAATCAAAAATCAAGAAGCTTGTGGCTAGAGAGCGGTGACAAAAACACCAACTATTTTCACAAACAAGCAGAAGCTCGTAAAAGTTTCAAAGCAGTAACTGAAATCAACTTTCAAGGTTCTCTGATAAAAGATTTTGAAGAAATAAAGAAAGCAGCCTTCCTTACCTTCAAAGATCTCTTTACGGCTCCAAATGAAGACCCTTTAAATCCTCTAGACCACCCCTTTGACCTCATTCCTCCCCTGATTCAAGAGGCTGATAACCAACTTCTTACTGCCCCCATCTCCTTAAAATAATTAAAGATAACCCTGTTCCGAATGAAGCCTGATAGCGCCCCTGGACCGGACGGATTTACGGCCAGATTCTACAAAAGTTGTTGGGATATTATTAAATTGGACCTTTTAAGGATGGTAAGGCACTCTCAATCCACCAGCAGGATTGGGGGATGCACTAATTCTGCCTTTTTAACTTTAATTCCGAAAGAAAAGGGAGCCACTTCCTTCTCCAGATTTCGCCCAATCTCCCTCTGCAACCTAAGTTACAAGATAATAACAAAAATAATCGCTAATAGGCTTAAACAAATTCTCCCCAGAATCATCCTGGAGAATCAAGGGGGGTTCATTAAAGGGTGAAAGATTCAAGATAATATCCTCCTGGTTCAAGAGGCTATCCACTCAAGCTTCCAGAATAAAGAAGAAGGAATGGTGATAAAGCTTGATCTCGCCAACACTTTTGACAGGGTCAGACACGATTTCCTCTTCTTAGTTATGAAGAAACTTGGTTTCCATCCTCAATTTATCAACTGGGTTCAAGGCTGTATCAGCTCCCCATGGATAGCTCCCCTAGTTAATGGTAGATCCACTGACTTTTTCCAAGCCTCCAGGGGGCTCCGACAGGGATATCCATTATCCCCCCTCCTCTATGCAATTCAAGCCTCCATCCTAAGCTTTCAGTTAATCTCCAGTAAGCAGAAGAACCTACTCTCAGGTCTCTGGTTGGCTCCAAAGGTAAAAGACATCAACCATGCTCAATTCGCGGATGACATGATCCTTTTAGGTGGAGCTAGCATCTTCTCAGCAAAACAATTTAAGAAAGAGCTTGAAGCTTATACGCTGGTCTCAAGAAGCAAAATCAACTTTCAAAAGAGTAAGATATATGGTTGGAATTGCTCAGTAAAAGAACTCGGGGAGATAGCCAGAATTCTAGGCATGGAAGTTGTGCATGACTGGGACTCCTTCATCTACTTAGGCGTCCCAATCTTTAAAAATAACTCGAGAGCAACTCATTGGTCTCCTATCATTAACAAATTTAAGAACCGAATCCAAAACTGGGGCCCCAACTGGTTAAATCTAGCTGGTAAAACAGTGTTGCTCAAATCAGTGCTAATGAGTATTCTGATTTATCAAAACTCCATGCTGCTCGCTCCAGTCTCTATCTTGAAACAAATGGAGATGCTGATAAGAAAGTTCGTTTGGGAAGGAGGAAAAGGGAACCTCCACCGAATCCATCTGGTTAGCTAGAATAAAATCCAAATGCCTTATAAGGAGGGAGGCCTTCAAGTCAGGGATCTAGCAAAACAAAACTTGGCCATGGGGGCCAAAATTATTTGGAATCTGGTTTTTGGAAGAGAAAGCTGGAGCAAAAAAGTTCTAAGGAGGAAATACTTCCCAGGAAAAAGACTAAGATGTCTGGATAGCCCAACTCCTCACAAGAAAGGCTCTCCCATGTATAAGCTCTGTCTTAATGTCCTTCATCACTTCAAATCCTATCTCCATTGGATCCCTGGAAATGGGAAAGAAATTAAGTTGTGGGAGGACTCCATCATGGGAGAACAACCCCTTGGACAAAATTCTGGGATAAGGAATATTAAGGCATGGGATCAAGATAATAACATAGAAACTCTTTGGGATATCTCAAGTTGGGAGGAAGAAGGAGACTGCATCTGGAAGGATTGGCATTTTGGAAATCTTCCCCACTGGCTAAATGAAGAAAAGTATTGTTTAATTCAGCTCCTCCAAGGGAAAGAGCCCATAGCAAAACACAGCAAAGACAAAAGAGGATGGGGCCAGCATTCAGGTAGATATATAGCCGCAGAAGGATACAAATCCTTCCTCTCTATGCCTTACCCTGCCCCAAACCCAGCCAGTTGTAATTTTATATGGACCCATCTGTTTGTTCCTAATATTGACCTCTTCTGCTGGACAGCTGCTCATAAAAGTATTCTGACAGGGGACAATTTAAAGAAAAGAGGAATGGAAGGTCCATCAAGATGCCCTCTATGATGCTCAGAGGAAGAGACAATGAACCATCTCCTGATAACCTGTCCTTTTTCCCAAGGAATCTGGAAAGAGGTCCTCCTCCTGAATCTAGAGGATCTCGCTATCCCTTCAACTATTACAGACTGTTTGCCTCCTGGGCCAGCATCTCTCCCTTTGATCTCCATAAAAAAAAACTTCTTAAATCAATATGGATGTGGGCCCCTAAAGAAATTTGCTGGAAGATCTGGCTGGAACGTAATAGCCGAGTTTTTAGGGATGAGGAAAACTCAAGCGTCAAGATCGCAATCAAATGCAAAGCCCTCCTGGGAGAGTTGTCGGAAGCTAAGAGCCGGCTCAAAAACTCCAGAGATCTTGATCCCCGAGAGGAAAGATGGCTATCTCAGTTCCATTTTCCTGATTCTAATCCCACTACTACCATTGCCAGCCATGCCAACTGGGAAATCCGTTTAGAAGAAAATGATTTCCTAATTTGGAGATCCAAACTAAAGAAAAGCTGCCTATTTTTTGATGGAGCCTCAAAGGGCAACCCAGGGCTAGCTGGACGAGGAGGGGTCCTCCTTTCAGATGAGAATACTATCTTAGTCACCTATGCTTGGGGGCTAGGATCAATGTCCAATAATAAGGCAGAAGTGTTGGCTTTATGGCAAGGCCTCAGGCAAGCCCAAGAAAGAAACTTAGACTCTCTAGTGGTGTTTGGAGACTCGAAATTGATCATCCAAGCCTTGAATACCAAAAAATTGCCGACCAACATCTATTTAATTTTGATCCTGAAAAAAATCCTCTTGTCAGTCTCAAAATTCAGGGAAATCATCTTCTTCCATGTTCTGCGTGGACTCAATGTGCAGGCAGATTTGGAGGCCAATAAGGCTGCCTCGTTGGGCAGAAGCGTCCTGGTTGTCAATGGTAGAGAATCTTATTTCAATGTTCCCTAATTCTCTTCAGAATTGGCATGGGAAGCATATTCAGGAAGTCTTTGACCTGTTAAGTCATTTCGATTTACTCTTTGGGACAGCTTGGAGCGCACTGAAGAATCCTCTGTTTCGAAAGATCTTTCCCAGCCTCTTCCCTCAGCTACTAGGTTTCTGCAAGTCATTGGAGGCCATGGATAATGCTCAAGGAGTCCTGCTCAGACCCAACGCTGAAGAAGTCCACCAGCATTCGAAGAAACTCTCCAGTGAACAGCGATCTCTCAAGAACGATCTTCAGGATTCTAAAGGTGGGGTGGACCACCTCTACGATGTTGTCTACACTCATTCCAAATATGCTCCCAATGTCAAAGGAGACTTTGAGACTCGAATTCACACGCTGGAGACAGTAGTTAAATCATGGAGAAGTTTAATGCCTTTATCTCTATCCCCCATTCTCCTCATCCCCTTATGCTTTGCTCTCTGATCACTCATGCTGTAATTTTCGTTTTCAAGAATTTTGAGCCTTGCAGCTATGTAAGCTACTATGGAAATCATGGGATTTTCAATCTGCTCATGAATCACGACTGCAAAAGTACAACTATTTCTGTAATACAGCACCCGGTGGCTTTTTCACCGGACTTTAATTAATCCTCCACTATGTTATGGTCTTAAAAAAAAAAGTGTAATTAACTGGTCATTGATTTTTGTTAAATGGTAATTTATTTAGTCATTGATTAATGTTAACTGATCATTTAATTAGTCACTGATTTATGTAGATAGGGCATGGAGAAATTGAACTACCAATCTCCTGCCTGCAAGGCAAGTGCTCTTCCATTGAGCTATCACCCTTAAATATAATCAAAGTTCACACTAAAAAAATAGTTTAGTTAAATATATATAAAAAATTCCAGAACGTGTTGAAAGTTTAGCAATAGAAATGGAAATTTTAACAATCAATTTTTCGTTTATTTCTCTAAGCATAAAGTGCAAAGAAGACCTTCATCTGTTGTGCTAAGTAGTCCTAAACTAATGAGGGTCATTGTGTGTATGCTAATAAATGAGATGAGAGACTAAATACATTAAAACAACTTACAAAGAATATGTTGGACAAATCATATTTTCCCTTTGGATAGATCATTTTTTCCCTTTTGAGTAGATCATGAGCTACTTTACAAAATGGCCACTAATTTTTGTCACTATACAATAAATTCTTTATTTCAAACTCTGAAACCAGGGACATGAACTAGCAAAAAAAATAACCTATCATTTTGAGATTGATATAGATATGAAAAGATTCACATAAAACACTTACCAAGCCCATGTGGATAGACATAACTTCTTCTAAAATAAAAATTGATCGAAAATGAAATGCATAAAATCTGGACAAAGCTAATAATGTAACATAGGAAAGCTTCAATAAATACAATTTCTACTAAAATATCTCCTATAATGTTTCAGTGAAAATATCATATGGTGTACAAGGAAATTGGTCAGTTCTATATAAATGATGTTGATGTGACACAATTGATGCACTAACTTATTTCATTTCAAATATCTATACAGACAAGATTGCCAAGAGGAACAATCCACATAAATTATCTCTTTGTTGGCACATTATCAAGACCTCTAATCATCCCGCAAGTCGAGAGTTAGAGTTAGCAGTGTGTAGATAAGTAATACGAGGTAGGCTTGCAGTTGTCTGGCCTGCATAAATGAAGCAACAACAATCAATGCTATAGAAATCACTAGAATCTGTCAAATATCATCATTCTATATATCATAAAAAAGTAACAACAACATGGAAGCCTAGATGATGCGTAAAATGTATTGTATACTAAGATTTTAATAATATCAACTAATGTATACAAGAATGTCTACAAATGAGTATGGCTTCTTAAGGACCAAAAATAAACAATTAGAAATATCTCGAAGAAATCGACCATTTATGATCTCATTGTCTAAAATAATGCAAAACCCAATGGTAATGCACTCTGCATCATAGAAAAACATTCCACGAGAAAGATAAAATAGTTGGAATCAATATATACAAAACCCATGACTTGAGACATACCAGAAGGCAAGTGTCATATGCTTGAGTCTTGACTCTAATCGAAGGAGGACTGCAGTTTTTTCAAAATCATATTTGTAATGTGCATGTCCTCTAAATTTTTCTTCAAGTACTACCTCTCTTGAATTTATTGACTTACATTTGTTGTCACAAGATTAATCCTTCTCCTCATGTGGCCATAGTGGATTGCTATTATGCATTTTTTTCTCAATTTGATAATAGAATTGCATTCTCGTGCATTGATTCCGCTATTGAGAACTATGTTTCCTCTTTGCCTTTGTATTTAACTAATTCTGAGGTCAACTCTAGTTTGGTCTGACTTCTAAACACTCCTTGTGCATATCCATAATCCCCTTTGTCTCAGGTTCATTATGACCTTGTAGAACTACATTTGTAGACTCCAAATAAATTTGTTGACAATGAGTATTATTCATTGAAGTATTGCTTCCTCCCAATCTACTACATTTGTTAGCAATAGAAATGGAAAGGTTCGTAGAATTTGAACTTATGCTCTACCAAAAAGTTTGCTTTGTCTCTAGTAAATCTTTTGCTACATTTGATTGTATCTTCTAGTGTAGGTATGTAATATTTGCATCCTCGAAAGCTTCTAAAAAAACTATTGGACAACTGGATGTGACAATGGATTCCAAATCATTAACAAATAGGTCTTCAATGCAGGATTCCCTATGGGCTATAGAGTTGTTATGATCTTTTGTAATTCAATACCAACAAAATCCATGAGCATTATGGCATATTTAAATCATGAAAAATCATACAATTGTTTGTTTCTCAATCATACTCGACTTTTCCTAAAAGCGTAATTTCTAGGAACCGAGTCTTTAATGTGACACCACCCTAATTGCGAGGAAATCGTGCAACATCAATCACTTGTATGTTTTTGTGCATGCATTTATGCATACCGAAACTCTATATGTTTTGATGGAACATATTCATAATTAGTGGTGCTCAGGGAGCATCGTAAAAGAAGGAATCTTGGTACATACTTTTCTTTTGTAGGAATCCTGGTACATACTTATCTGAGACAAGCATACCTTTCACACATAACCTTTAGAGTGTTTAAACTATCAATATGTATGATATTAATGAAATTAAGTTAATATTGGTTGGAAAATCCTTCCAAATAAGCACTAAGCCTTCCTCCTAAGAGAGGGCACACAATAATCTACTACCCTAAATGCTACTTCCATTGGCTCCCCTCAGCTTGGGCCATTCTACCTTGGGGACTTCCTAGATATTGATGGTCCAAAAAATAGTTCTCATACTACTTTATGATGGTTAGAAGGCATGACATGGTTACTTACATTGGATCCCATTTGGATTGTACACTTTTAGTTGTTTTGTCACATCGTCTTGTGTTGGTTGGAAAATGCCGCCAAATAAGCACAAGGCCTTCTTCCTTAGAGAGGGAACACACCAATTTTCTATCCAAAATGCTAGTTCCACCAGCTCCCCTTAGCCTTGGCCATTCTTCCTTCGGGGCTTCCTTGCCTCAGACAGACATGATGATGGTTACAACAGTCACGAAGATGTGTGTAACAAGCCAGAAGGTGGCTAGAAAATAACTTATCCATAGAAGTGGTCTTCAACAGACATAAACATGGTTGTAGATAACAAAATTAGGCATAAAGGCCTGTAGAAGGCACAAAATTAGGCATAAAGGGACCTGTAGAAGGCAAATCTTGACTAAAAATGGTATGTAGCAGATAAATGCACACTTGAAGGTTCCTGTAGCGAACAAAGTCATGCATGCAGGTTACTTATAGTCAATCATTTGATGCTTTAAGGTAATTGTTGTGGACAAATTTAAACATGAAGTCAATTTGAAAGGAATATACTTAGATGTGGATGTGGCCTGTAATAAGTCACTGGATCTTGAGTATTCAAAAGCTTAGTGAGTACCACTGATTACCATGCTCTAAAAACATGCATGGTCCACCCTTTGAGATAACATCATCTCAAGAGTGAAAACTCAACCAAATTACATGCCATCAATACAAATTCCGCTCTATTTCCAGTGTAATTATTGGATCAACATACCCCAAGCATCCAATGTGGTACTCACAATAGTGTTTAAAAATTCTATGTACAAATAATGCCACACAATAATTTATGTTGGATGATGTGTTAGAAAATTAAATGATGTTCCCACCATAATTATGGCACTCGACATCACACCAAAATCATAAGTTTAAGTTAATTCACCACCCATGCTCTTCATCTCAGGCATAACATTATTTGGGAAGATTCCAACTCATTCGGGTCATATCATACTTAGATTCTAAGCACCACTCTCCACCATTATAATAGATTGTTTTATTCTACAAGGAAATCAACTCGAGATTCAGTGGAGATTTCACCTCACCAATTTTGAAGGGAAAACGAGGGTAGCAGGAAAGAGACTTGCATGCACCAACACTGTAGAGATTTTTGGGCAAAATCACGTTGATTTTATTTCCAGTTGTTGCATGAATATCTTCTGCTATTAGGTATTTGAGGAATTGTTTCTCCTAATTTTATCCTTTTCTTATACCTGTCGGGCCATAGTTATTTTCTTTTCAACCTAGCATACCAATTTGCCTCACCCCTTATTACCTATCAGGGCATTTCTCCTCACCATTTTTGAAGAGATAAGGAGGGTAGCAAGCAAGAGACTCGCATGTGCCAACACTACAAACAAGATCTTTGTTAGAATAATCAAACCCATAGTATTACCCACTTAGACATTAATTCATTTATTTTTGTCTTATTTGCCTAGTTCATGAGTCCCACCATGTGCAAGTTGCTAATTGCCTATCCATAGAGGTCAAACTTGCCATCTTTGACTCATGTAGCGCTTGAGAAAGCCTTAGGAATCAAATCTGCTTTATTCCTGACCTCCTAGGCGCCCTTCTGCTTTTTCTGCTTTATTGCCTGCTTTTTCAGTGTTTTAAGGCACATAGGAAAGCAAGACTAGGTGAGGTGAACTTGTTTTTTGCCCCTTTCATCCTCCACTCTTTCCTCCATGCAAAAGCATGTATGACCTGCCATTCCACCAGTCATTAGCTTTCCCATGCACCCTTGCCAATTCGTGAGCTCCATGACAGATTTGGGATCAACTTTTTACACCTATGGGAGATTTTCCTATTTTGGGTAAGCCTGCTTTATGCTAGTTTTGGATGCCTCCTTATGCATTCGACCTATTGATGTATTCTATATATTCAGCAACCTATGTTATTACAGGGTTGGCTATTGTACACTCAGTTAATATAATTTTGTGTTACAGCTCCATATTCAGTCTCCATTGTTAGCAATTTTGCATGATCAATTGATAATTGTTGTGGGTAAAATTAATCTACTGCTGGCCTGAATTTCTACATGGTATCAGAGCCATTGTAGGTTGTTACTCTCCTTCAAAAATTGTTTTGCAAGTTCGACATCAAGACTGAGAGCCTTCTACTGACAGCTGGGACAAATTTTCTAAAGCTATGGATTCACTTAAAACTATCTTGACTCCCTTCAACTATTTTGAATGGAAATCAGAGATGGAGATCTTGTTGAGAGTGAAAGGCCTCTACAGGGTGACTATGGCAATAGAAGCAGAGCCCAATGCAGCTGCAGAGAAGATCAAATGGCACAAT
>LPNX010827236.1:255141-308759 GCA_001517045.1 Pseudotsuga menziesii
AGTTCAAAAGCAGAGAACCAGACACGTTGAGATTCACATGCACTACATCAGAGAGCTTGTGCATAATGGCACCATTCACCTACTCTTCTGTTCATCTTCAGAACAAGTAGTTGATATCTTCACCAAAGCATTTTGTGAGAAGACCTTCAGCAATCTCAAATAACTGTTGGGGATTGCTGATCATGCTGTAAAGGCATGAGTGGAGACAAGATTCTACAATTTTGTTTTACAGTCCATGTTTAAGGGAGGATTTTCCCAAGTTGGTTTTGCCTCTTTCCTTGTTTCATATGGACTTGCAGTATGTAAAGGGTGACTAAGCCTTGTTGCTAGGCCCTCTATTTTTTATTTATTACTCACAAAGTCAGGCTTAAGGGGGGGTGTTAGAATAATCAAACCCATAGTATTACCCACTTAGACATTAATTCATTTATTTTTGTCTTATTTGCCTAGTTCATGAGTCCCACCATGTGCAAGTTGCTAATTGCCTATCCATAGAGGTCAAAATTGCCATATTTGACTCATGTAGCGCTTGGGAAAGCCTTAGGAATCAAATCTGCTTTATTCCTGGCCTCCTAGGCGCCCTTCTGCTTTTTCTGCTTTTTCAGTGTTTTAAGGCACATAGGAAAGCAAGACTAGGTGAGGTGAACTTGTTTTTTGCCCCTTTCATCCTCCACTCTTTCCTCCATGCAAAAGCATGTATGAGCTGCCATTCCACCACTCATTAGCTTGCCCATGCGCCCTTTCCAATTCATGAGCTCCATGACAGATTTGGGATCAGCTTTTTACACCTATGGGGGATTTGCCTATTTTGGGTAAGCCTGCTTTATGCTAGTTTTGGATGCCTCCTTATGCATTCGACCTGTTGATGTATTCTATATATTCAGCAACCTATGTTATTACAGGGTTTGCTATTGTACACTTAGTTAATATAATTTTGTGTTACAGCTCCATATTCAGTCTCCACTGTTAGCAATTTTGCATGATCAATTGATAATTGTTGTGGGTAAAATTAATCTACTGCTGGCCTGAATTTCTACAATCTTGACCTATCAGGTATTTGAGGAATTGTTTATGCCATTCTTCTCCTTTTCTTACACATGCAAGGCCACAATTATTTTCTTTTCAACCTATCATACCAATTTTCCTCACCCCTTTTTGCCTATTGGGGACTTTTTTCGCTTCATTATATTTCTTGTAAAGCTTGATTTAATTTGTTTATACTCATTTTGAAGATGTTTAAGGCACTCCCAATTTAGATGTTGGTTATTGTACTTTAGCAACTCAATTTTACATCTTTGGACACTAGTGGACATATTTATATTTAAATTGAACATTAATCATCTTTCCACGTGTTTGTCCCCATGATGTGCAGATCCTAACCTAAAAATTTTCTTTATGCATAAATTTTATGTGCACACCACCTATGCTTCTTTTCATTGTTAGGGAAAAAAGAATATGCCTGTGATATTGGAAACATGTCAAGTTTATTTAAAATCAACCTCATTTGCCAACATGTCCTTTCATTGTAGCAAGCCTTGTTAGATGTATTATGTAATTATTGTTTATGACCAATATTCAATTGGTAAGTATGTTGTGGATTGCTATTTGTAGTTTCCATCGCTTGCATGTTGTATTCATCCATCTACACAACTACTAAATAACAAACACTATATGCATTTGCTTGATGTTTCAAGTTGTCACTCTATATATTATTGTTTGATAACATTTTACTCAACATGTGAAACTCTACTTTTATAACCTTAAATCTTATGGTCATCCTCTGATGAATAAGATAGCTGAGATAATTAAAGAAGACTTGTGGCCCAATCCCCTTAGGTACTTCAACCATGCAAGTGCAGAAGACGATGAAATTATATAATTACCTTTTAAAAGGTTTTTTGTCCTAGATTTAAGGAAATTTGTTGATGTAGCTTTCATGAATTGCCAACGAAAATGGTAGGAAGCAAATGGAGAATATTACAAGGATGATGATGATGATGATGAGCTTGTAAGTCAAAATATAGTTCTATTAATTCATTTACTTCTATTTATCTATTGTTATGCATTTAGGGTAAATAGCTTGACCATTAATTATGAATGTTTCAACATTTTGTATTGTTAAACAATTTACCATAACACCTTTTAATGGTTATATTTTTGGTAGGGTAAGGGTAACGAAGGCACTGATGAATATGATGAAGAGCAAGGCAAGGATGATGAAATTTATGATGCATGAGAATTCTTGCTACTTTCTTAATGTGCTTTAGTTTGTTATAATGAGAGATCAAGCAATCATAGTTGTATGGATATTCTTAGTTTAGATAGAAGTCATCATTATTTATGTTTTAATAGCAAGGAAATAGTTGTGTCAACAGGACAGCAAAAGTTTTGTTTTAATCCCAAGAGGCCTTACATGTTGGGTTGGATGTACAACCTTTATCTATGAAGAACATAACCTATCTACAATGAAAGTGTTTAGAGTGTAATGAACTCTAATTCTGACATATCCCTCAAAATAGTTTGTTGAATTATTGAGAGTTGTAACGGTCCTAACTAATGTACCATTTTGGAGAACTATCAGATTGCAATGCATTTAGAAAACCATTCAAGCTATGTTAATGGAGAAATAGTTTGAACTGTTCATACTAGGCAACATAAACTAGTGGGATTAATGGTTATGAGTTTGGTAGTGTTAGTTTTCTCAAAATAAGAATTAGTTTATTTGATGGCTCACTAAATGTAATTAAAAACAAGCCCACATTTGAAACAAAAAAGTTGTCATGGTCATGTTGAAATTGCTCCCATTATTTGCGATCATGTAACCTCCTTGATGTTCAGGCAGGATAGTGTTGTTTCTTAGACCACAAGTTAGCCTCATACTACTTCATGATGGTTAGGAGGCATGACATGGTTACATATATTGGATCCCATTTGGATTGTACACTTTTAGTTATTTTGGCACATCATCTCATGCTTTGGGTAAGCATTTTCTACTTTATTTTATTTTAGTGTATATATACTTGATTTCATTGAACACAGTAGGTACTCTTTCTTAATTATTATATATTGATTATACTTTTACAATCCCATTGGCCTATTTTGGCCATACTTGTGGATGTTAATATAATTTCTCTCTAGCTTGTTTTCTTTTGACCAAAAATAAACATCATAAATGAACTTTCAGTTCTTAGTAACATCATAATGACAAGTAAAATTCAACCATCTACTTACTTGATCATAAGGATTATCTAAGTATCATTACTATGACATAATAGACAAATTATATTTAGAGAGCAAATTTAGTCAAGGGGGCTTGGTTGGCTGGTAAAGAGGGGTATTCTAATTCAAACACTAAAGGTTGAAACCCTCCATAAAAATTATAAAATAAAAGATAATAAAAAATATGAAATTCATTTCATGTTGAAAGAATTTGACAAATGACACTACCAATGTGCAACATTAACATATTCATGTAAAGGCGGTATTTGATTTGATTGTTCCAAACATTTATTTGCCTATGATAATATTTTACATTCAGCTTCCCTTCCTCTGCATCTCATTTGTTCATCAAGTTGCATTTATAGAGAAATATTTCCATCATGCTCAATTTATTATTTATTATATGTTGGATTATCTTAAACATATCCATAGTGGCCATTATCATAAAACTGAGAATTAAAACAGATATCATTTACTGCAGTGCAATGTTACATTATAGAGGTTTATTACACTAAAACTTTGAGTGAACAATACTTATCAAATACTTCAAACTGATATCAAATTATGAGAAATTATCTTATTGTATATGAACAACATCTTGTATTTCTCACAAAAGTATTTTTCTGTGGACGAAGTAATAGAAAGAGAAAGTGACTCATACTCATACATGCACAGTGCACATGGATTAGCTCCAATTTGAGAACTATATGTTTATTGTTTGGTCTATGCTGAAATAAGGAGGATTGAAATTCTACATTTATATTTTAGCACATCATCTAGATTATGTGCAAACCTTTTTTGGAAAAGGAATCTCTCAAGAAAAATGGAAGAAGTATATTGGTATTGGTCGATAGTGGTAAATTAAGAGGTTCTATAATCATCCATTATGACATCGATGTTTTTCTCATGTTTTACCAGCCTCTCATAGATTTCATAAAAAATATAACTCTTGAATGATTTTTCATACTTGATTTTTTGCAAAGGGGACAAGGAGAATTTCAACTTACTGATTTGGGTCTCTTATGCTAAAATTTTATCACTATAGCATAATAGTTGTGAATCCCAATGCCACAAGCTAACAAGACACTAGGGGATTTTTTTTGAGATATTATTGTTGCTATGCATAGTACAATTGTGTGTTAAAAATAATAATAACAAATATTATAGTTTTAAAAGTGTGGGACTATGTGTTGTTATAGATATTCATTCACACATCTAATGTTGTCAATACCCATCTTAATCCATTCACCATGTGTTCCATATCCAACATTTCACCTATTGTTTATCCTCAACCCCCTCCTAACCCCACTTCAAACAACAAGAAGCCTCCATCCCATATCATTTCCCCTCTTAAAACTTTCCCATGGTCCTCTACCGCTACACATTTCTCCCATGCTGTCAATGCCAATGAGAATGTAGATAAAGGAATTACAAATTTGTGTAACACCAACATGCTTTGACAAGCAATGGAGACCTTCAATAATATGAATATAAATACATTGTATTTGTATCCACCTGCAATATTTTGTTGAGTATCCTAATATGAGGGAATCAACACCAATTAGCCTTATTTTCTAACAGACATATGATGGAAGAAAGAATTGTTCCAGATTTCATAACTTTAAACATTGCCATCAATTACCAATGTGAAACATATATAATGGATTATGCGTTCAAACTTGAAGAGATGGAAGCACATGGATTTGTTCTAGATGTCATAACCTTCAATGCGCTCATGAAAGGGATGTATAAGGAGGGCATAATAGAATATGTTGTGAACCTTTACTATTAGATGGTTGGAAAATAGTAGGCTCATAATGTTTTTATGTATAACACCCTAATACATGGGCTCTGCAAGATAGGGAAAACCCATGAGGATTAATACATGGGCTTTACAGGACAGGGAAAACCCATGGGAAAGTGCAAAAAAATTCCCAATATTCAAGTGCAAACAAAGGAAGATGTCTTTCATGGCAGTAAGGGAGTAGTGCACACGAGCGTCGGCATTAGGGATGTTGATTTAATTCTTGATCAACACTTCTTAAAACAAACCCAAATTCCAAACGAAGGACAAACGACCACTGGCCATGTCCCCACCTTATGTTTGTATATATTAATATCTCTCATCTATAAAGGGAATCCTCAATATTAGGGACCTCAAGGATTGTACAATGATTCCACGACCTTGTAAATATGTTTGTTTTTTTGTTATTATCTCGATTCTTTCAAATGTCAAGCAATTTGTTAGCATGGAATATTATCAGTAATTCACTCATATGGTAAAATAGTTGGATTTTTCATAGTTGATCAAATGAAATGTGGAGTTCATTTATCACAAGAAAATCATATTTCCCTCATTTTTCTTGACGTCTCTTAAAGTTTTATAACTGGAACACAATTTATCTTAAATTGTTTTAACTTCTAATAATTATCACTAAGTATACAATCCACATGAACTGCATGTATTCGAACAAATTGACAACATAAAAAAACTACTTCGTAAAACATGGCAATTGAATTAAGTTTTCAACTTTCTAGGTAGTTGTTGCAAGCTACATGCATTAGGCACCCTTGAACTTACCTCCTCACTCGCTGATATGCATGTAGTCGAGCAATTTCTTCTTCTTTAACAAATTGTGCACTTTGCCTATTATTGCATGAACAAGCCTCTTGGGTTTTGTGTTGCTTGATGCCTTGGTATTGCTCAAATACCAAATTCCATACTCATTCTTGGAGGTATGGCAGTATCTACATCCCATAATTTATCTTGACTATTATCCCTTTAAGCTTCTAGAACGCCAATGTGGGCACGTTGGCATTCCAATATCCATCTCATCCTTGCCACTTGTCTCCTAGCATGCACCTGTTCTTGTGAGAATGCTTGATCCATGCCCTCTTTCCGCTGATACAGTACATGGGTAAGTTAGGAAATTATTTCCTGGGTTTCCCTAATAATAATATGGCAATGCTTATGATTGTACCTAATTCTGGAGCACATCCCATCAAAAAACATGCCTAATCCTCCACACTAGAAAAACACACCCATCCCTCGACACCCAATACAACATGCATAGACTTGACCCCAAAGAGGGAATTGAAGAATTATAGACCAAAAGACGATAGACCTGGGAACCAATCAACTAGAAAAGAAAGTTGCAAAGGAAGGGACAAGCTCCCAAAACCAAAGAGAAAGCTATTATGGAGATCAAACGCATAAAGATTCTGAAAATAGTTCTTTCATCTTTTAAAGCCTAAAATTCCATGAAACCCTCAAAAAAGGGGATTTTAACTAGATTGAACAAAAATACTTTGAGATTTTGATCTACAGTAAACCCTAAAATGCCATGAAACCCTAAAAAAGGAGGAGGATTTTAACCAGATTGAAAAATAATAATTTGAAAAGGAGCTTGAGGTGCTCACCATTAATGTTGCTACTCCTCACGTTGAACTCTTGACCCTCCTCCTTAGCTTCCTCCAGAGGTCTCGTGAACAATAAGAACAAGAGTGAAAGGTAAGAGGAAAAAATAGGCAAGAGAGGGTTTATTCCAATTTAAGGCCAAGGTTTTGACACAAAATGATTTTTGGTGATGATTATATTGTATTAATATAATCAAATTAATATTATATCATTTTCAAAACATTTGTATAAAAATGATTGATTTTAGGAAATTTTAAACTAATATTACAATATATATTCAACCTAAGTGCATATAAATCATGGATGGGGTGTTAAACTTAGACGTGACGAGCATTTATGATATAAGCAATGGGATCCACACATAGGTTCAAATGGCGGTTGGAAATGCAACATTGGAAACTCTATGGGTGGCACAACACTAATCATCCTCTCCCTCCTCCACATAAACTTAATCGCATGTGATCAATGGGAAAGGCAATTTAAATTTTTGGTTTAATTTGCACATGGTCAAGGTATGCAGGTTCATTCATGTCCATCACATTTCAAAGCCTTGGAGCCTTGACAATCCCTCCTCACCTATATAGACCTGGAAGGATAGCCCATGTCCAATTTGTGTTCAAGCGATTAGTGACGAGTAGAGAAGTATGGACCAAGAGTGTCGTAAATCCCCTAGCAGGAGGGGATGTGGACGACAAGAGCGATCACAGGATGATGGCAGTGGAGGGATCACTCATCACGTGGGATCCATGATGGATTCTCTGCTCAGAATTATAAGTGATGTTAGAGAAGTGGAGGAATACCTGGTGGCTTGTGTTCAAGACCTAGCCTGTCGTGTGCAAACCATCATTGTCTGGTGCGTTTATATTGCCGAACTCTTCGGCCTTCCCTCGCCTCTACTCATGGTAATTGGAGATGATGGGGTGGTTTGCTAGGAACTAGCGGCAAAAAGGATGAGTGAAACTCAACTTGAAACAGTCAATTCCCGAGCTAATAGGCCTCCTACATTGAAGGAAGAGGAACAAATAGTGGAAGTTGCGATTTCAATGCAAAAATCAAGGCACAAGCAAGACCAAACATGAAGTTTCTTTCCTTGAGGAGGATGCCCCAGGAGCCTCAAACAAATTCTTGATTGGACATCAGTCCCTCTCAGTAGTTTCTTGCCTCTTGTCTTTGTCATATGTTTTGGTCTTGTTGGTTTATCAGCTCTATCAAAGTTTTTTTATTTAAATTTTTTTCACAGCTTGACTAGCAGCCATCAAATATCTATGTAGTTTAGTATTTGTATGAAGTTCAGTAGAGACTTACGAATCTTTTTGATACTATGCCATATGCTCAACAGACTATTTACCTAGTTGTTTTCTCTGAGTGAGAGGCCCTTTGGACTGTATTTATATGTACTTATTTTGTGATATATTGTAAGTTCTAAATTACAAAAACAAAACCTAAGTGCATATAAAACAAATTATGATCCTATTTTATTAATGTTATGTATATTGTTAGCATATTTCAAAGGGAGAGTTCCCATTCCCAAGGGAGAAGAGAGAATGCATGCCAAAGGGAGAGTGCACATGCCAAGTGACCATGCACATGAAAAAGGGAGAGCACCCATGTCCAAGCTCTCTAAAACAAGGTTTATTATCTTTCTTGACTATGCCCACGAGTTGGAATGAGCTTGAACCAATTACCAAACCTCCACGAAGTTGTATGTTCCATCACCACCACCATAGAGACCTCCTCAAGCTTTGATCCAAAGAAACCCTAGTTAAATCCCGAACTGTGTATTTAATGGCAAAGCTTCGAGATCTAGACTTGGTTGGCAAGGATATCTCCTACACTTTCTTTCCCCCAATTTCCCCCCAAAATTTTTATTTCCATCTATGCAAATTTTAGTTTTTCAAATTTGTTAATATTATTATATTATACATTAAAAACATATTATATTCAACATGTATATTATGTCTATAGTATTATTTACAGATTTCACTTACATGTAGACTATCTAGATCCTTTGTTTTTTTTAAAGCAATAGATTAATAAATGGTGTGAAAATGATGGAAGCAAAGGGGTGACAATCAAAGGGTTTGGACAATCATGAGCTTTGGACCACTTGCCTTGTGCTATCTCACTATGTTGTGAGTGTTGATAGTATTGAGACTACATTGAGACTTGAGTGTTTGTTGCAGGATCCTGGAGAGGAGTAGTCTGTTGTCCATTTTAGAGAGTTATCCTGGTGGATTGTCACCCCTTTGCTTCTTTCATATCACTCTATGAGTCTAGGTTCTCATACAATAAGCCAATAAATGGGATGGTGACACCATATGCAATGGAGACAGACAAGAAAGTAGTGGTGGGAAGCATTGTGGTTTCTTGGAAGAGGTAGTTCCGAGAGTTGCTAGAATGAGTGTGCCTCTACCTATGCAGGATCCATGATCTCATATCAGGGGTGACCTGTTCAAGTGAGTTATACTTGATTGTGTCTATGGCTGGGAGGAAAGTTGTTTTGTTGAAGCCAGTTGCCCATTTGAAGATAAGTATTTCCTCATATGCTTATTTCTATTATTTTGTCATACTTATGTGCCATGGAGGTTGAATTGTGTCATGGTTATGTTTATGGTTTATGTGCTAGAATTCGTATGCAGGTTGGATGGTATTTGTACCCAAAAATTATAATTTGCTATGAACCTCTTCTACCATATATTCCTTCTCTTCTCTCACATGGTTTACCATTGTGGCTCTCAAGGTGATGTGAGGGGCGCAAACATATGTTTCGGTTCACCTATTTATGCTCACTTATGGGTTGTGAGAACTATTTTATTGTGTTCAAAGTGATGATTCCAATATGGAACACCTTTCGTTTCACTGGAAAATATTTCTAGATCACCAAGTTATGATTGTTTTGGTTTGTAGTGTTCCCGTTGCTAACACGAATGCACCTTGTCTTTTGATTAAGAGCATCTTTGTATGCGGATTTTTCCTATTATTGTAGATATGATTATGTGAGTGTAGATATGATTTGTAATGGTGATTGATGGATGGAGGGAAGGAATCCATACAATCTAAATCATACTAGTGAAAGTTGGTTGTAGAGGACAGTCACGGGATTTGATTTTGGAGCCTGTGGTTGGAAGCTTGTGTTTTTGTTTACTATGGTTTGTGTCACTGTATTTGATTCTAATATTACTGTTTATTTATGCTATCGGCACACACATCACAAAACTGAGAAACAATCTTCAAATGAAAGATAATTTTATGTAAGCAAACGATAATCACAATACTTACTACTCATGTTCTCGTTGCCATCACAATCCAATATTTACTATCAAGTGCTAGTGCTTATTGGATGTTCATGATCATACTAAAGATTCCGAATACTGAGCATTATTCATGAATATATTATGAAATACATTATTATAGTATGTCGATTGGGGAAAAATCTATGCTTGACTTTAATGTACTTCATACGGCTAATTTGTGATTGTATGGAATGCTAGCCTAACCATAGAACACTTTATTTCATTATGTAATGTTTAATTTAGCCTTTTCCTAGATATCCTAGTGCCTTTGGCCTTAGTTCGGGGTCGAAGACACTACAAATAGTGTGGACCCTATCACAATGTTTGTACACTTTGATATGGGCCTTACACCATCGTCAGGGCTATAGGTCAGAATGCTTTTGAATTGAGTATTCCCCCATTCCTTGGCTTGCACCTAGTCTTTAATGTGGAGCTCCTATTGGACACATAAGTGGTGGTTAAGCACTTGCCCCTTTAGAACTCAGCCTTGACAGCATTGAGTAGGTGACGATCTACGAATCATGGATACATAGATGAAGGGTAGTCACCAATAGAACACCCAATTGTATCGAGTCGTCAAAGTAGGGCAGCTTGATCTTCACCAAGGCAAGTGGCTCATCGAGAGTTAAATTTAGCAGAATTTTCCCCACTTAATGAGGGAACTTAGTGCAATGGAGACCACTGCTACACAAGGGAGGATAACTAATCAAGTGGATATCGATGGCCACCCACCTCTTCCACTAACTCGCAATGGTTCTCCATATCCTTGGTATTTTTTATGTTTTTTTGTGTCCCAAAATTTCGGGGCCATTTTCAGGCCCCAAACGGTCTCAAAAGCTCCAAAAAGGATTTGAGTTCACCATAAGTTGTTGTTCTCTTCAATATCTTTTGAACGAGCTATCATACACCCAAATGGATTTTATACATGGAAGTTGTGTCCTTGGGAAGTTGACTTGTCAACTAGCCACCTCGAGGCCCACAAATCATTTTTGGTGCTTTATCTCCCAGGGTTAGGTTTTTGTGTTTAGGGTTTTTGCCTCTTTGGCTTTGTGCTTATGATAAAAGGCCCTTTTTTCAGTCTCTCTGTAGTCATCTCTTGTGAATGAGTGTAGGCAACACCTCTCTCTTTAAAGATGAGCTACCACCATATGAGCTAGTTTGTATTACTTTGCAATTTACAATGTTTTTATATTCCATTCACTAATATAATTTGGGTTTTATTGTACTACTATGCTCTCTGCAAAATATTTATGTGTGTGTTTCCATTTTATATTGTTGCCTTCATTTTGTTCTCCAAATAATCCAGATCATAACAAGAGGAGGAGAATAACTATCTATGAGCAACATACATACAAAACAAGCAAAAAAAAATTATATTATATGATACAAAGCCTTGGATCTAGTTCAAGTGAAAAAATAAACATTGTAATATAGTTTATTGTTTTAATGGAAGCAAAAAATGAAACATTAGAGCGATAAGAACCAAATATGAGGCCAAAATAAGGACACTATATTACAAGTATACATTTCATCAATAATATCATATCTTGCATATGAATGAGATGGCCCCAGATCCTTACTCCTCAGGGTTCATTCCTCTCAAGGTTGTATATAGTCCAATGGTCTTTGATGACTTCCTCTCAATCGCCCATAAGCAAATTGGGAAAGTGGAGACAACGGTGCAAATTCGACATCCCTTTGTAAGAGAATAAGTATTAATCTAATATATAGGTTCTCTTCGAAAGAAAAATCAACCTCCAAGATCCAATCTTCAATCCTTATATCCCTACGTAAATGAGACCTCGTTATGGGCTTCTACTTCTTTACAGGGTTTTTACATGAAGAATAAGTCCATAATCTAGGGATTTCTGAAAATATCCTTTCTTTGTGATCACATATAGCAATCAAAAGTGGACTAATCGAATTTGGAGCACTCATTAATCAAAATTATCCAAATCAAAGAGGTGAAAAGTTATTAGCACCAAGAATGTGTGTATTAGCCCTTTTTTAGTGTGCACACAAATTTCGAGGGAAACGTTGCACCCATCAACAAAATCAAGGAAAGTTGATGATATTTCCTAAGTTCTAGGACATTTGAAGGTTATCCATACTAAGAAGACCATGTGGCAATGCATTTTGGAGATAAAGACTACTTGGTACACTCAAGATAAAGTCCAATAGTAACAACTTCACATCAAAATTGAAGTCTTGCTTCTAATTTAAAAGAACAACTTGTGAAGATTCTATCATGAGTTGATAATTTTTTAATTTGTGCCCATATTTATTTGTGGATTATTGTTTAGGTGTAGAAAGTGCAATTAAATGTGGCGCACTTACACCAACTACTGGACTGTTTCTTAGGAAAGGTTCCATACTGTCACGTCCCCTTCCGTCCGAGAGGACACGACCATGGCGTTGCTGCTATCATTTAAGCGGGGATCTAAGCCCCATGAACATAATAATAATAATAATGCATTTAACATGAAACATTTACATGTGCATAATGCAATCTACAACGGAAGCAAGTACATTAATTCAAGCACTCAACATGTTCATCATCATTCATTAAACAGATACAGTTGCAAAGGCTAAGCACAAGAGAGACTTATCTTGAGAAGAAGCTTGTCCTGCAACCAGCTATGTCGTTGCAACGTTCCACCCAACCATAGGCCAGTGTGCTCATTAATCTCTCACCACTGCCACCCCCGAGTTGTGCATGATTCCCACAAGGAATAAGGGAACTATAGCAGGATCACACATATCCAAAGGCACATCAAAATTCATCCAATCCAAAACTACATTTGGGTTTATCAGGATGCTAAGGAGGTGGAAGGTTGAATTGCTAAGCTAGTGAGCTCAACCACAGAGCTATGGACACCTACACAAGATCTGCCTTGGATTTCCCAACACCTACACACCCAACACAAGGAAGCATCCCCTTCTCTGCTACACAGTCCCTCGGGCTATGCCTTCCATTCCAGTGCACTTCGGGGTGTGCAAAGAAGAAAAACTAGCCCCTCTTGATCTGTCTGTGAAGTTCCTTTCCACACTAGGTTTATCAAGCTAATTATTCCCCAATTCCACTCCAAACCAATTCAGACCAAAACAAAGGATGCACACACAGCAAAATGCAAGTTTTGGATTTGAGTAAAAACGTTTTTCAACAAAAAAACGAAGTGGTAAAATGGGGAAATCGACCCTTGGGTGAGTGATTCGAACTCAACAACGATTCTAGGCATTTCATGAACAAAAACGACTGTTATAAACCCCAAAATCGTGAATCCTTGCTTCCCATTCACTCAGCAACATAAAAACAAATTTCCTGGGCATGGAAAATGAGGAAAATGGCAGGAAAACTTGAGGGAGACCACCCAACCACTGGTAATTACAAAAATGACCTCCCATCTATGGGGAAAATTAAGTAAACAACCAAAAACATGAAATGAAAACACACAAGAAGCTCCAGTTGCCTGATAGAGCCCAATGTGAAGGAGAATGGTGAGGAAAATGAAAACGTGAATGCATAATAGAATGGGAATACATTTTTTTTTACTTTCCCAGGAAGTCTACACATGATTTTCCAAAATGGGTGCTCTGCCCAATTCAAATTTGACTCCCATACTCTTCCCATCCCCATGCAATAACTACCTCAACCAATTTCTGGCAGAAATAAATAATTGGGCACAAAAGACAAAATGGGTAGTTGACAGTTTGATGGGTTCTCCCTTTGACATTTGGCTTTTCCCCACTGGCTCAAAGGTTTGAATACCCCCCCCCCCCACCGGCCTTATCCTTAGGAAATCATGCCCCCATCTCTTTAATGTTGCATTGACATAGTTGGTTGTGGTTATTTTAATTAAATTGCATATGTACATGATGTCCAAATTATAATGTGTCAGGCTAGCATGAAATACCATCGAATTGATTTTAATTGTCGAAACATAAACCACTAAATCGATGGTGGGGCCTTGGCCTTTAAATCCACACCATGATTAAATAAAATATTTACATCATATATATTTTAATGCAAATGGGGTCAAAACCGGGGTGTTACATTCCCCTCCCCTTTGCAACAACATTGTCCTCGGTGCTTTACAAATTTGAACAAAATGCTACACTAGCACCACCCTCAGTGCTCTGCAGAATTGAACAAAAGTGGATGTGTCAATCGCATGGAATCCTCCAGCTCCCACATAGCCTCTTCTGGACTGTAGTGCTCCCATTGCACCTTTATCTGTCCTGTGGCTCAATTCTGGAGCATTGTGACCTTCCTGTCGAGGATGCGCATTGGCTCGATTTGGAACTCTCCCTCGGGTTCCACCTGAATCACATCCCAATTTATCACATGGTTAGGATCATGTACATATTTCTTAAGCAAAGAAACATGAAAAACATTATGAGCTCTAGTTCTAGCAGGCAATGCAAGTCTATATGCAACTGGCCTTATTCTTTCAAGCACTTCAAATGGCCCACAGTATCTAGGTGACAGCTTGGCACAAATTCCAAGCTTCAAGGAACTCTTCCTTGCCCTCAATATGAGGTAAACATGATCCCCAACATTGAATTCTCTGTGCACTCTATGCTTATCAGCATAGCTTTTCTGTCTGTCCTGGGATGCTTTCAGATCATGCCTGATCTTTGCAACCTCTTGCTCCATTTCCTTGAGCGATTATGGACCAAGCACAATCTTGTTCATTGGGTTATCCCAAGTCACTGGTGTCCTACACCTCCTGTCATACAAAGCTTCATATGGACTCATCCCAAAAGATGCTTGTTGTCCATTGTTATATGCAAATTCTACCAAGTGTAAATAATCCTCCCACTTGGTTGGTTTGTCCATCACATACATGTGAAGCATGTCTTCAAGCACCTGATTCACTCTCTTTGTCTGCCCATCAATCTGAGGATGGTAGGCAGTGCTGAAGTTCAGCGTTGTACCCAAATCTGCAAACAAACCCTTCCAAAAATTGGAAGTGAGCTTGGCATCTTTGTTAGAGACTATTGCCTTAAACAATCCATGCAATTTGAAAATCTCCTTCATGAATATTTTTGCAATGTCATCAGTCTTATGTGTGGATTTAATCGGTATGAAATGTGTTTCCTTTTTCAACTTGTCCACCACAACCATGATGGAATCATGTTGTCTCCAAGTCATTGGCAATCTTGTAATAAAATCCATGGAAATGTCACGTCCCCATGCCTCCGACCGGCGAAGAGGACGCGACCAACACATCAAAACAGCCGGGCAAACAGCCCATGAACATAAAACAGAAATCAAATGCTGAAATTAAAACTTACAAGCATACACAGATGCATAATTCATCATACAAGGATGCACAGTCCTTCAAACAATCAGCAGAAGCAAACATAGACATTCCAGCATTTACAATCAATATAAATTACAGAGATGCAGTAAACAGCAGTACTTATCTTTCCATGAAGAGTTCACCCGCAACCAGATACGTCGCTGCAACGTTCCACCCAACCATAGGCCAGCATGCTCATCAGTCTCTCAGCAATGCTGCCACCCTCGAGCTGGGCATGATTCCTTCGGAATAAGGGTCAATTGCAGGCTTATACATAGCCAAGGGGTACAAACAGCAAACTAACACAGCTGGGTTTCACAGGGTTTCAACAGACAAGCCAAGCCAGCACAGTCTGAAGACTAACCATTGCACTCAGGCAATCACTTAGCTGTCACAGCTTAAACAGGGAAAACAAATTATGAGTCATTCTTGGCCCTGTCGTGGCCAAAATGACTCTCACACGAATTTACAACAGCCCCAGACGTAACAGTAATGACATTCACAACATGGGGAAAACTACAGCCCCGAATCTATCAGTGAGCACAACTTACAGTCGGGAAAAACGACCCAAATAGCCTGTGAGACAGCCCAAAACGTGAATGGACCTTCACAGTCAGTCATGGATGCAAGAGCACGGCTCTCAGCTCTCCATGTGCGCCCCAAACAGAAGAATACCTGTGCGTGGTTAAACAATCCGAACCAGCAAGGAGAGGAACAGACAATGGAGGCCCTGCGTGAGGAAAAACGGCTCCATTTTTGTCCGTGGATGCACACACAACAGGAAGGACGCGAATTTGCAGTTCGTGGGTGCTCAACAACTCGTGGGGGAGAGGAAAAAAAATCTGCGTGAGACCAAAAACCCCCAAAATCGTGGTGAGAATGAACTGACCAGGGAAGAGTGCATGAGGGAGAAGAATGGGCAGACGTGGGTGGAGTGAGCAAGTGGGTAAGGCTGACAGCCTGCCACAACCACCACCACTTCAGCAATAACTCCCCCAACCACCAGCTGAAGCATTAAAGAGGTTAACAAGGGAAGATGGAAAATCAACAAGGTGACAAAACATGGGTTTTTTTTCCCCCCATATCCAAGGTTTGACATCCCCCGCCCCTTATCCTTTGGAACCATCCCCTTTCATTCAATGTTGCACTGCCATAGCTGGTTGTGGGTTTATTTTATTTGATGTGCGTGTTTACATGATGCCGAATTATAATGTGCCGGATAGCACGACAAACCATCGGCAATTAGCCCCATTGCCGAAACATACACAACCAAATCGATGGTGGGGCTTTTGCCTTGAGCTCCTCACCACGATTAATTACAATATATACATCATGCAAACGAGGTCAAAACCTGGGACATCACAGGAAATAACTTCCCATTTCCATTCTGGAACTGGAAAAGGCTGCAACAAACTACTGGGTGTTGATGATCAACCTTCACCTGCTGACATTTCATGCACCTTGAAATATATTCAGCCATGTCCTTTTTCCTTCCTGGCCAAAAATATTTCCTTCTAGCTGTAGTAATTGTCTTTTGATACCATGGGTGACCAGAATATGGAGCTTGATGGATCTCATCCATAATAACTCTCCTTAAATCCGCTATATTTGGAATATAAATTATGTTCTTATAGGTAAGAATTCCATATTCTTCCAATTTATATCCCTCATACTTCTTTTCAAGGCCTTGCTGCTACAACTTGTCCTTGACCTGTGCATACAATTCATCTTCAGCAACATGATCAACAATCTGCTACCTCAAATATTATTGGCAAATACTAAGAGATGCCACATGCATTTCTTGCACCTTCTTGTTGAGTGCATCAGCTACTTTATTCTCTTTTCCTTTTATGTGTTTGATTTCAAAATCAAACTCACATATAAATGTTATCAGGAATATTCCACCTTCTGTGGATAGAAGTTGTTCCTCTGGTCTGAATGGTTCAGAACCAAAACAAATGAGTCACAACTAGGTCAGAATACTTTCCCTAGAAGCTATGGAAGACCTACAAAAACACGTCAAACATACAACAACATCAAAGATACCAGAAAACTATCCATAAATCCATATCAGTGACTAAGGAATCTGATAATATACATGTGAGATTATAACACAACATATATATGGGAAAGAAATTGACTTTGCATTAATATATGAATGAAAGAGGTTACAACAGTTTTTCCTTAGTGTCGATGCACTCCTTCACAAGACTGACATCTCATCCCCGATAGTTCCAACTTGCTCCTCTATGCTCTCTAATGGATTAGGCCAGGATGTTAATTCAGGAGCATAACTTTACTCTTTTCCTCCCTCCTCAACCATGGAGTATGATCTTGGTTTTATAGGGCTCTAAGGGATAGGAATGGTTGAGAAATAGGTGGGTGAGGTGGCCATAAGATCCCCAAAGTATGGATCTCGAGCTGAACTGACCCAGGCGAGTAGGGATAAGGCTAGACATGAGGCTTATGTTCTAGAAGCTTCGTGAAACCTTCTCTTTTTCACTTTTTACCAAGGGCACCGCTTTACTCCCTTATGACAGAGCAGTGCAAGGTGAGAATCATGCCAAAGACAAGGGTTAAAGGTGGTGGCACCGCCTGTCTTCCAAATGACTCAGGCAGTGCTATATAAGGTACCACTTATCATCTCAAAGGTAGGAACGGTGTTGGAGTTTTGTATGTAAGATTAACATCCAAAGCACTGTTTTCACTTCAATGTTTGGGATTGAGGGAAAATAGAGGTGTTAGAGGTCTTATCACATGCTGGTGACAGGATTTGGGTATAACATAATGCCCCCCAAAGCATGAGGCTAGAGGGATACGATAGGTGAGAGCTTTGATAGAGCAATTTATCACTGCGAGGTAAGATCCAGCTTGATCGAAGAGTGTCATCGAGTAGGCATCTGCAATACATCAATACTTTGATTCATGAGTAAATGTAACCTCATCATGGCTGCGGACCAATACAAGGCATATCCATGAGAGGAATAAATAAACATGGCTACTAGAATACAACGTAGATCCATGTGATAGAGGACTCAAACTTGGACATAGCTACCAAATATACAATGTAGATCTATGTCATACAGATGCAAATTTGAGCATAGCCATGACCATACAAATGTGGATCCATGCTGGTACTTCATACAATATACTCCATCGCAACCTGGGGAGAAAGCTATGAGTGCTTTAACAAATACCTAGGGTCTTCGTCTTGTCTTCCAAGAAGTACGATTCTATCCATCTGATTACAATGTCTTGAAGTCGAACATGGTAGAACCCACTTGATTACCGGCCAATGATGTGAACCGTTAACAAGTGCGAGGGAGATCACCATTGATGTCAATGATTCCCAAGGTACCCTAGTACAATCTACTGAGTGCGAATAGATGTTTTGATGTCAAACACCCAGTAGAATATTTCGACCAAAGGTTAATGATATGAACTTATGTCGAGAGTGAGAGAATCTGTCATTGAGGCATACAGATCTCGAGGTACTAACTTGTTTCTAAGACTATTTCCCGGATGATGAGTTGATGTCAATAGGAATAGTCTCATTGAAGGAGGGCCATGATGAATCCCACATCGACGACACAAAACTCGGAACAAAGTTCTGGAATGTTGTAGATAATCTAACCATAGGATTGACTCAAAGTACTAACACGAAGGTTGTTTTAACTGCAGGGGTAAATTTATTTCTTCCTTTGAACATCGGGCGGCACGACAAAAGACTTGGCAGCATGACTAGACTAGAGGGACACAAAATAAGACAATAGACAATGCATTCTTTTGAAATACTCAAAGGAGTGACATGACTCATGAAATTGGATCGACTTGTAAGTCAGCTGAATACCCAATTGACTGAATGATATGCAGATAAGTGCCATGTTCAAAGGTGACAAACAACTACCATTTGATTTGCAAAGATGATTCCCTTCCCTTAATTTCCCCATCATGATTGATGAGTGCCTCTTTTCGTTTTTACGAGTCCAAAGAGGGTAACAAACACTCATTTTAGCTCGTCCAAAGACAAGTCCATTCTCATATGTTTCACAAACCTGAGAAAGGAGGGGTTCGTTCGACAAAAAAGGGTCTATCAGTGTTTATTTTAATGAGTCCAATGAAAGCAAACTCAGTATCGTTCATGTTTAGAGAGTTTGAACGAAGACGAAAGAAAACTCTAGAGGGTCATTTTTTGTATGATTTAGTCTCCAGGGCCCGAAAAAGTGTAAAATAATACCTGAGAGAACTCTTCTAGTCATGATTGGCTGGAGTGTTCCTTTTTCGTAAATAGTCTATCTGAACCAAAAAAGAGATAACTTACTGTCAGAGACAGGACTCTTCAAATACTTTTACGAGTATGAAGAAGACAAGTACTCGATAATCTTTTCATATTTAGGGAGTCTGAAAAGAGCTTAAAGGAGAGTCCATTAGGTTTCTTTTTCACGATGAGAAGTTTTTACGAGCCTAAAAAGAATCAGAAAAAGACTCGGAACTTTGATACTGAGTTCTAAGAGCATGACCAAAGTGTCGAAACAAACGTTCGGGGACTTTTTATGTTTTATGGAAGTACGAAAAAGTTTAAAAAAAACTCACCATAGACTTTACTTTTCCGTTTTAACTCCTGCAATACTCAAAACGATCATTAATCTCTCAAAAAATGACTTTAATGCACTATATAAATGGGTTTTATAATAATAATGATTCTTTAAATATCAACATAACATCAGAAAACCCTCAAATATATATATAAAAGTCATTTGAATAGTAAAAATCAAAACATTTTACTATTTGCCACTTGGTGAGAGCACTTTGGAGAAAATTGAGCCAGTGATTTCGGGAGATTTCACCATCCATTTCGAGTGTCGTCTGGACCAGGTAAATGATTAAACCCTAGCCTTTCCTTTTTAAGCATCTAGTTTTTATTTTGAAGAGTTTTTGGGCATTTTAGGCAAGCCCTAAATCTCAAATATGAGCACCACTCCTGCTCCTTACGGGACAAGCAGTGCACCGTAAGAACTGTGCATCTTGAGCTGCACTCAGGCAGTACCACCTCTCTGTGCAAACGGAGCTCATGCGGTGCCAGCCGCACGTGGGGAAAAATGAATGGACAAGCAATAATAGAAGTTTTTAACTGATTTTGATGATTGATTATGTTTCTAATTAGCCCATTGATTATTTTTGGCAGGTTCTAACTCATTAAAAATGCTTATATGGAAGGAACGGGAACAAGATGATGACAATGCCTTTGTCGAGAGAAATTCGGGGTGCATAGCCACATTGAGGGACTGTGGTCTCCTAAAATTCTTCCGCACTCCTTGCATGGTGTCCCATGAATGCTTGTTGGAGTATATCCTTCATATGTGGAACCTGGAGCAACAATATTTCGAGGTGAGAGCCCATGTGTTGACTATTAAGGTGGAGGATATCTACTTCTTGATAGGATTATCCAGACGGGGTGCTCCTATTTCACTAGCTGGTTCCCGTGGAGGGGACATGACAACCTAACAGTTAATCAACCGCTACTGCATACCTGGTACTAGAATGTATGGGAAGAAAATTCCTATTAAGGCAGTGATGGACGATCCTCTTCGTACAGTCCTTTTTACTATGCAGAGGTTGGCTGGGATCCAAGGACCTCATCAAGATTTCAGAGCACACATGTTATATGCTATAGAGCCATGGCACCTACTGTCTTTAATTGGGCAGAATCATTACTTCCGGTCTTCAAGGACCAGCTGACCAAGTGTCGGTAAGGAGAGCTGAAACAGTTAGACTATGGTTCCATCTTATCCTGTTTCTTCTTTGAGTAGGACCCTCATCTGAGGCCCCAAGTGGTATTTACTGAGCTGAGGGTGATAGAACCTCATATGCTGAGGTGGTTCAGGATCATGGCCTGCATGGGAGCAGGTAGGGGCAAAGTGAAGTTTTGGGCTCCGTTTTTCTGCTGGATGAACGATCAAATCCTCATCATTGAGGATTATGTGTACGTGGGTACTGATTTCAGAGATGACCCTAATCTATTGCTTCCACCTAGCGAGCAGTGGGGAGACATTGGTAAGAAACAAAACTCTAAAAAGGTAACTTGTGTTTTTGTATTTTAATGTTTTTTATTTTTTATATGTTTTAACAAGACCTAAATATCTTCATGCAGATGTTGGAGCAGGACGACCTGGGGGATCTTCTCCACTAGACAGGCGAGTGGGAGCTCATTTTTTTCAACGGGGTGACTACCCAATGGGAGAGTTATAGGAAAACCTGGAGAGGTTGACTCTAGATATACCTGATGCATCGATTGATGAACTCCCCATGAGGTATTAGAGGCACACTGCAGGCGTTCCAGGACGCTTTAGTTGACTACTACGCAGAGTAGTACGGGCTATGATATGCTACCACGAGCATCACTAGATAGATCTACATGATGTATTACTGAAAGCTGATATAGCTTCAGGATTTTGTATGATTTTGTACTGCCTGAAAGCCATAGTGCTTCAGAAGAGGTCTCGTGACCTATTTTTGTAAAACACTTTATATATATATATATATATATACATACTCGTATTTCCGGTTTTTATATGTTCCAAATGGCAAATGTATTTACATGAATTTAATGTGTCTTATACTATCTATTTACAATATGATGAACCATGTTTGATTTTCGAGTTATGTATGAGCAATATACCAGTCTAGGATATAGTTTTCTAATGAATCAGCAACTGCATTGTCTGCCCTAGGGATATGCCTATAAGTAATTACTTCAAATGACTTTTCCAACAAACATACCCTCCGGAAGAGACGGAGAAGCATTGGGTTCCTGATGGTGTAGACATGGTTCAAATGACAAACCACCAATTGTGAGTCCATGAAAACTACCAAATCACGAATGTTCCAGGATGCAGCCTCAGTCAGTAGACCTATGACTACCTAATACTTGGTGATATTGTTGGTAGCTGGACCAATACAAACCGCTCTCGAACTGACCAAATCATAAGCTGGGGAATAGAGAACCCAAGCGGCTTAGGCAAGGTTCAAGGTATGGCGGCAAGCACCATCATCGAAGCCATAAAAAGCCATATGTTCTGCATAACCAAAACATGTTATAAACAGTTTGGACACTAAAATCAAAACCATATTGAAAATACTAAAACACACACTAAAAATTCAAACAATGTACATATATACAAGGTACCATACATGAATGATCTAGGCATAGTACCTCTTCAAGTACAACCCATTGCAAGGCTGCCCGAAGGGGATTCCATCATAGTCCACGAGCTCGTAATCCCCTTTCTCTAAAACTTTGGAAACGATAAAGGGACCGTACCACATTGATTTAAACTTCCCTTTCGCTAGCTTGTCATGTCTCTGATCGTAAGTCAGAACTAGGTCACTTTCATTAAAAATACAGGTTGGACAGACTTGTCATATTGCACCTTAACACATTTCTTGTGTGCCTCATTGGCTAAGGAAACATCTCGTCTAGTTTCGTCAAGATTGTTCAGGAATAGGAATATTTCTTCCTTGATAGAAGTATCTGGGATAAGTTCAATGGCAAGTTTCAAATATGGAATCTGACATTGAATAAGCAAGACAGCTTCTAGTCCATAAACTAACTGGAAGGGTGTAAAACCAGTAGTTGTTTTTACTGAAGTCCTATAAGCCCTAAGAACGGAGAAGAGGATGTGGTGCCAGTTGGATTTGTGATCTCCAACCATCTATCATAATATGGTTTTTAAAACTTTATTAATGGCCTCAACTTGACCATTAGCTTGTGGATAATAGGGTGTTGAGTTTTCATGATGAAAACCCAGCTTGGAACTCAGTTCTTCCATCATCTGATTTCGGAAATGTGATCCATGATCAATAACTATAGACTATGGGACTCTAAATCTTGTTATCACGTGATTGAACAGAAAGAGGGCAGCAGTCTTACCATCCTCTACATATGTAGGCATAGCCTCAACCCATTTTGTAAAATAATCAACGGCTACTGTGATGTAACCATGCCCCCCAACTAAGGTACGCTTACAATGCATAAAATCGATCCCCCATTTAGCGAAAGGGATAACGGCAATGACGGGGTCTAAAGGAGCAGGATGGGTGTGCTTTTTCGGATAGAAATGTTGGTAGGGTGGGCATTTCTTAACAGCCTCCTGACAATCTGTTGCAGCTGCAACTGTTTCCCCAAATTTTCAAATTTTGGACACCCTTGTTAATTTTTAGCATTGCCTAGAATCGTTTGGATCCATGAACTCTTTTTGTTTTGCTATAATTTTGGTCAACTCTCTTCATGCTTTTTGGAAAAATTGCTTATGTTTGGAACTGCTGTGGGTTGCGGAATTTAGAGTTTGGTTTTTGCCCTTTGAGCTGCGATTTCTTGCTTTATTCTTGGAAGCTTATTTCTCATGTTGGCCACTGTTTCAAAGGCCATTTAAACAACGTATCGGAGCCATGTTTCCTTAGGGAGCCTCCGTTGCGGAAACTAAACGATGATTACTCTGCAGAGAGGATCTTGACTTCTCCGATGCCGCGTCGTATCGCTTGACTTGTTTACATTATCCGAGGTTGGTGGAAGTTGAGTCAGGGTATTTGATCTTTCTGAAGCCGCTGTTTTGGAACTGAGACAAGTTTTTGGACTGCTGTGAGACCTTAAGTTGTTCCGAACACTTAGCGTTTTTACATTGTTTTTACACCATAGCAAAAGTTATGGTTTGGATCGGAGGCCGTAGTCTGTTTATTTTCCGCCCTTGCGGCTCCCAAACGAACTAGGTATCTGCCATATAACTGCTCCACCCGCCGATGCTTTGTCTGGTTTTCGCCGTTTTGTCTTTGGACCGGGGGGTCTGTAGTCTTTCTGCCTCCGCCCTTGCGGCTGTGTAACGCACTAATTTTCCGACGTTGATGTCTTTCCGCTCACCGACTGGGAACTTTTCTGCCCAGAGTTCGGGTTTTAGCTCTTCCGACTCCGATAAACTGAACAGTCTCATGGAGCCCGTTGCCTGTTTGAGGCCCGCTGATGCGGCTATGAGTAAGACTACCCAGCCGATGTTTTAATGTTTTACGCCATCGATAAGTTTTTTCTCTTCTCATCATTTTGTGAGTTTTTAAACCCCTGTGTGGGCGACAGTAGTTTGGGTGCTTGTTAAGGTTTTCGTGATGAGAGCGCAGTACAGGGCCTCTTTTGATGACTAGTTGGTTTGTTGATGTAGTTTGATTTTATTGAAAAGATGCAGTCCTAATTAATGGTAAATGTCATTTAATTGCAGACAGACTCAAGAGATTTTTTCATATTACTACTGCGAGAAGGCATAGCTGGGAGACAAAGCAGCAGAAAGTTGGCTGGGCAGTGTTAGGCAGAGTTCGTACTGAAATCAACGGGATCTCAAGGAGGACAAATGAAAGACAAGGTAGAATCGATGGTGACAAAATCCTAGGCTTGGAAAGATCCCTCAGTTACCGAGCGGATCCCGTTTTGTTAAGTACTCATATGTTGAAATATGAAAATGTAACGCATGAAGTGAATCATGAGTACTCACGGAAAAGACAAAATGATGATACTAGACGGTTTTGAGGAACCCAAAGGTCACACGGCTGGGGCAGCCCAAGAGGTTGGCTCATTTGGTTTAAATATAGGAGAGTTAGAGTTTACAAGGGATTTTTCCCTGGAAAAACTTGTGAACTATTGTTTGTAAGAGGAACTACTTCGTTTTACAATAAAAAATTGCAAATTTTACCTGTTGGAGAAGGTGATGTGTGGAATGTTCAAATGTTATGCTATGGACTTGTTGAAGAGGAACTATTTCGTTTTCAGCTTTATGTTCATTAATTGTGAGATCGTTCTAACTCTTAGGACCTATGTTCTTGTCTAAATGATTTCTGGTTTATTTTATGAAAATTACCACCATGAGTAATGAATGTTGTTCATAAGCAATTGGCTATATGGTTGTCTAAATATCTTTAATTGTTCATGTGTCTTAGAAGGAGTATTAGCTATCTAAAATTTCTCTTTATAATGCATGTACAAGATACATTACTCATTAATAAGTGACAATATTGCTCCCTAGGGATAGGTAGGTAGTTAAATTTAATTTTTGTTGTATATGATTTAGATGCATGAGAGCTTAAGACGAGAGGTAAGAACCTCCGCATCACATTGTGAATACTCCTTGCATTCTCTATCAATTTGTATGCTAAGTAGGCACTTGCATATCATACTAAAAGTCAAAAATACAAAAATATACACGGTGGACTGGGCTGCAACCGGTAAAACCCCTTATTTTTGTCACTTGACCTACGGTAGTCGGACTGCAAACCAGACGGATTCCCTACACCAAACAGTCACGGGCTACTTGGGAACGTTGACTGGGGAGAATCCCTTGTTATTGTTGCCTGTGAATTTCCAGGCCTCAACAGTTTCTAGCGCTAGAAGGAGGGCCGCCAATGCATGGTTGGCCGAGGAAACCCATTTTCCCGAGATCATTCCACTGGTAACAGTTCAGGAGGCAGTTTGTTTTCCAATCCAATTCCTGAAGAGGGGGGTAGAGAACATTTGTATTCTGTCGACAATGAAGTTGTTAATGGTCTGAGAAGACACACTAGGGCATATGTGAAGAAGATTGGAGGATTGTCGATTATCCATGAATTGCCCAGAAGAGAATATAAAAGGAAAGATCGTCCTATATTGGAAGACTCAGTGCTGGTTGGAGATTTGGAAGAACTTGTAGAAATAGCCTTACAGGAAGTCATACAGCCTTTGAATCAAGTAGGCCGAAATACTCCTCACGGCTCTCCTGTTCATACTCCTATTCGTTCACCACCTCACTCTCCACCCAGACTCATGGCAAGCGTAAACGCAAATCAACCACCCAACCCACCGAATCCACCACCTGCCTAGAAAGCCAGATCACCTTTAAACCTAACACCTCCTTTGCATGATTTACCTCAATCTTTTGAAAAGATGCAGCCCAAATTTGACCCAAATGAGAAGATGCTAGTAGATGACCACTTGCAAAGTTTCTATTTGGCAGTAGAAGGATTAAGGGCTGGGGAATATGAGGATGTAGTTTGTAGACATTTCCCACACACCCTTAAAGGAGCAGCAGCATCGTGGTACTTTGGTTTGCCTGCAAATTCTATCCCTGATTGGGATACCTTCGAGAGGATTTTTAGAAGTAAGTATGCTACCCAAAAAACTCATGCAGCTCTCATGAAAGGACTCTGCGCCTTAAAGAAAGAAAGAAAGGAGAAGGTGCATAGTTTCACCCAAAGATTTGCAGCCTATCTTAAGAATTTTTGTTAAGCTGACAAACCTTTGGATAAATTCCTGATTGAATATTATACCTCAGCTCTAGGACCCGAGCTGGCCATGTTTGCCAAAATGAAGGCCAAGCCTACGCTAGCGGAGACCTATGAGGAGGCGGAGAGAGTAGAGGTTGAAAGGGAAAGTATCGAATATTATCCCGAATAGTCAGGAGAAAAAAATGTGGGGAGGAAAGCTTTGTTTTTTACCAAGCCTAAGGAAGAGCAGTCACCAGATTTCGAAGGAATGGCAAAAATGATGCAGAAGCTTTCTAACAGAATCATAGACTTGGAAAAGGAAAAGGAAGCCCAAAAGTTCTACAAGCCTTATTAAAAAAAAAGGGAAGATAACAATCAACCCCAACCCCCTCCGCACAATCCTGCATCTATGAATTTAACAGAGGTAGGAATGGACAATTTTTGCACTTTCCACCAACAACCCCACTCTGAAAAGAATTGTCCTCAATGGATAAACTCAATGACATTGGTTATGAATCAGCTGTTGGATTCTAAATTGACAGAAGATAAAGATGAGGAAAGGAAAGACAGCAATACATCAACGAAAGAACAAGAGGATGAGACCATGGTTTTATGGGACTGTGTTTCGTTGTTTGACGCCGAGAAGGAAAAGGTTTTGAGACACGAGGGCATCCTGGAAACAAATGTAACAACAAGAAGCCAAGGGTTGGCTAAAGAAAACAATCTCATGCTCCCAAAGATTAAAATACTTCAAAGGAATGTTAAGAAATTTCATAATAGCTCCTCAGCTAATAAAATTCTGGAATTTACCATCACTAGTCCAGGTCCTAGACAGACTAACATGTTTGCCAAGCCCAATGAAGAAGAAATAAATAATGGTAAACCAAATCCCACCGAACCTAAGATGGATTATGACATTGTGGAAGATATAAAGAAGGTAAGGGTGAATATCTCATTATTTGAAATGTGCAAGGTGTCGCAGCAGAAAGAAAAGCTATTGAAATCACTTGAAGCATCAGAGGAGGGGCTGCCCACTGACAATCAACCCAAGGAAGAAGAAGAAATTGGGGAAGCAAGTATAGGAGGTAAGACTAAGAGCAAGAATCCACATTTTCTCCTCACTTTTGAAATTTTTAACCACAACATACATAATTTCCTGGTAGACTCAGGGGCATCAGTTAACGTCATGCCGTTGTTAGTCTGCAAAAAGATAAATGGGCAGCCTAAACCATCCACCTGGAGGGTTGTTCAGTTGGATAGAACGAATGTGAAGGTAATTGGGGAAATGGAGGATGTTCTTGTTCGCTTATCTTCAAATGATAAGGTGTGTCAATTTATTGATATTCTGGTGGCTGACATACCAGAAGCTTATGGGCTTGTTCTGAGCAGGGACTGGTCGGCAAAGCTAAACGGATATTTTTCCTCGGACTGGTCATATCTGTGGCTGTTGTATAAAGGAAGCTCAAATCAAATTAAAATTTTGAGGGAGCCCCACATGAAACAAAATGTTACTCAGTTCGAAGAAAAAAACGAACCAGTGGATTTTGTTTTGGGAAATTACTTTATTGAGTTAGAACCAGGAAATTACCAAGCAGAAGAAGCCAGCGACACATCAGACGCTCAGCCTGATATCCTTCGGTTTTCACAGGCTGATGAAATCGATTGTAAAATAGTAGACTTAGCAGTAGAAGTAGATGTAAATTCCTGCACAGTAGTTAACGATTTTTGGACACTTTTTTTTTACAGTTCTAAAACGTTAGAAGGGTCAGGAGCCAGCTATGTCCTGATTGACCCTAAGAAGAACAAACATTTTCTTTCATGTAGGTTAGAGTTTGAATGTACAAATAACACAGCTGAATATGAAGCATTGGTCCAAGGTTTAAGGAAAGCAATTGAATTAAAGGCAAATAATCTGAAAGTGTTTGGAGATTCTGAAATAATTGTAAAACAAATTTGGAATCAAATACATTGCATTTCTCCTCATTTAAAAGCTTATCAAAATGAAGTATGGGATTTACTCAAATGTTTTAATGCATTTAAGATTGTATCGATTCCAAGACTTAAGAATGCAGTAAATGACTTGTTGGCCACATCAGCTGCGAGGCTTGTGCCCTCTAACAATCGGTGCTCTGTTGAATTGCTTTTTAGGCCCTCGGTTCCAGATATGATTACCAACCTACGAGTGTTCGATGACGATCAACAGATTATAGAATGCTTAACGAATGATGAGGCATTCAAAGGGGCGATTATTGATGATGAAGAACATCATGCCGAGCTGAAATTTGATAATTTCATCCCTAAGGGAGTCAAAAATTTAGAACGGATGTTTGATTTAAATGAAAATTTTAGAAGACCGACAAATGTGAAGACTCATAGCTCATCTCTACAGTTCGAATTGATTAATTTGGGGACTGAGATGAAGCCTAAATATGTGAATCTTGGAAAATGTTGTTCACCAGCTGAAAGAGATAAGTTCATCATTCTTTTCAATCAATACAAAGATAATTTTGCCTGGACATATGAAGATCTGAAGACATATGACACCAGTATTATCCAGCTTGTTATCCCCATCAAATTTGGAGTCAAACCTTATCAGCAGCCTTTAAGGAAAATGCATCCAAAATTGGAACCTCTAATCCAGAGTGAAGTTAAGAAATTATTGGATGCTAGAATCATTTTTAAGGTTAGACACTCGGAATGGGTTTCAAATATGGTACCAGTGAGGAAGAAATCTGGAGAAATCAGGTTATGTGTGGATTTTAGAAACTTAAATCGTGCTTCAGATAAAGACAATTACCTTGTTCCACCCATGGAGCAACTACTGCAAATGGTTTCAGGTTCTGAACTATTCTCTTTATTAGACGGATTCTCAGGCTACAATCAAGTATTAGTAGCCAAAGAAGACAGATTGAAAATGACATTCAGGACCAGGTGGGGAAATTTCGCTTACAGAAGAATTCCCTTTGGACTTATAAACGCTGGAGCTACCTTTCAGAGGGCTATGGACATAGCTTTCCACGGTTTGATTGGCCGCAGTGCTGTAGTATACCTCGATGACATCACGATATTCTCGAAGAAGAGAGAAGGACATGCGTTTCATCTAAAGCAGATTTTTGAACGCTACCGAAAATATGGTATCTCACTAAACCCCAAGAAGTGCGTGTTCATTGTTACGGAAGGTAAGTTGCTGGGTCACGTTGTCACGTCCCCATCCCTCAACCGGCGAAGAGGACACGACGAACAACAAACACCGCCGGGCAAACAGCCCCATGAACATTGACAGAAATCAAATGCTGAAATTAAAAGCTTACAAGCATATACAGATGCAAAACTCTTCAATCATACAGCGGAAGCAAACATACATTCCAACAATTACATGTTCATCATAATTCCATATACAATTGACATAATTGCAGAGATAGACTAGCAGCACTTATCTGTCAAAGAAGAATTCACCCGCAACCAGCTACGTCGCTGCAACGTTCCACCCAACCATAGGCCAGCTTGCTCATCAATCTCTCAGCAACGCTGCCACCCCCGAGCTGGGCATGATTCCTCCGGAATAAGGGTCAATTGCAGGCTTATACATAGCCAAGGGGACATAAACAACAAAACCATACACTGTTGGGTTTAACAGGCCTTCACAGATTGACCAAGCCAGCACATCCCAAGGGAACAACCACTGCATACCAGCAGCAAAAAAAACCCTTCACAGCCCTGTGAAGAAAGAAAAACAACCGGAAATGATCCCCAAACAAAAGGTGAGACACAGCTCCAGCCTACGAGTCAACTCAGAGTTGGTTTTGCCCTAACGTGGCCAAAACAACTCAGCTGCAACCCAAACCAGGGTACCTCAATAGCTACAGACACACAATGAAATGATAACAGCCTTCCACGGTTCCAACGGGGAAATTCAGCCAACAACACTCTCAATTACTCAATGGAAACGACAGCAACTATGCACAGTCCCAAACGAAGGATAACCAAACCCCCAGCATGGACAGAGGAGATCACAGCCAACAAATTGGCATTCCACAGTGGCCCAAAACGAATTTGGACACCACGGCTAACACAAAAACGTGGGGAAGACCACAGCCCCAAAGCAACAACAGTGAGTACGCCTCTCACATGGGAAAACGACCCAAACAGACTGTGCGTGAGGAAAACTTGCACCCAACAGCAAAATGCACGGGAAAGACCTACCCGATTTCTACGTGAGGATTTCAGCCTGCGCGTGAGGGGAAACGGCCTCCTCTATGCGCGCGAATCAACAGGCCATCAGGAGGATGAACAGACCACCTAGGCATGTGCGAATGAGCAAACTTTCCCTCTGCGTGAGGAAGAACAGACCACAGCTCTGCGTGAGAGAAACCTGTGCATGAGGGTGAGAAACAGACCAAAATCGTGGTAGAGTGAACTGACCAGGGATGAGTGCGTGAGGGAGAAGAATGGAAAACGTGGGTGGAGTGAACAAGTGGGTAAGGCTGACAGTCCTGCCACCCCACTCCCAAAGGCATTAACTGCCTCAACCACCAGCAGCCATTACTCCTCAGCTACCCAATCAAAACATTAAAGAGGTTGGAAGAGGTTGGATGAGACAAAAGGTGGCAAAACATGGGTTTTCCCCCCCATAACCAAGGTTTGACATCCCCGACCCCTTATCCTTTGGAACCATGCCCTTTTCATTCAACGTTGCACTGCCGTAGCTGGTTGTGGTTTATTTTAATTGATGTGCGTGTTTACATGATGCCGAATTATAATGTGCCGAATAGCACGAGATACCACCGGCAACTATTCCCATTTCCGGAACATACACAACCAAATCGATGGTGGGGCTTTTGCCGTTAGCTCCTCACCATGATTAATTACATTATATACATCATGCAAACGGGGTCGACACCGAGGACATTACACACGTGGTGTCAAAGAAGGGGATATCCATAGACACATAAAGGATCAAAGCCATTGAACAGATTCCCTTGCCCCATAATAAAAAGGGCATGCAATCATTTATGGGGACAATAAACTTCATGCGAAGGTTTGTGCCAGATTTCGCTCAAATTGTTAAACCTTTGCAGCAAATGGTAAAGCAAAGTGTACAATTCAAGTGGACTGATGTTGAGAAGAACGCATTCAGTAAGATTAAAACCGCCATTGTGCAAGCACCCTCCCTCAAAAGCCTAGATTTTGATAAAGATTTTATTCTGTGCACTTTCGCATCTGATGATTCGCTAGCAGCTATGCTTACCCAGAAGGAAGATGGGGGAGATGAGTTCCCCGTATCATTTATGAGCACTGGTCTGCAAGGGGCCGAATTGAATTACCCGGCTATAGATAAACAAGCTTACGCAGTGTTCAAAGTGGTGAAACAATTTAGGCCATACATACTAAAGAACCAGACCAAGGTAATCGTCCCACACCCAGCTGTGAGGTCTCTTTTCGTACAGAAGGAGTTAGGAGAAAGAAGGGGCAATTGGGTAATAGCTCTTCAGGAATATGACCTCGAATTCAAGCCAACTTCTATAGTTAAAGGGCAAGGATTGTGCAGACTGATGACTGAAAGTAGAAACAATGAAGAACATGCCTGGGTGGACGAAGTTGAGTTACATTTGATGGATGTATGTCCTCTTTTCACAGCCCCGATCTCTTGGTATCGAGACCTTGTGCATTACCTTCAGACAGGATCGTTACCGGAACATTGGAATTCTAAGCAAAGAAGAGCACTACATCTTAAATTAGCCTCGTATCAAATTATTGAAGGAATATTATTCAGAAAAAATTACAATGGAGTTCTTCTTAGATGCTTAGAGAAAGAATATGCGAAGAAGGTAATGACAGATTTACATGATGGGCCTGCTGGGGGACATTTTTCCGGAGATACTATAGCTCATAAAATTCTCAGAGCCGAATACTATTGGCCCACACTTTTCAAAGATGCACACGCCCATGTCAGAAAGTGCGACATTTGTCAAAGGTGTAGTGGAAGACAAGCTAAAGCAGCAGGACCGTTGAAGCCTGTGATGATAACAGAGCCTTTTGAGCAATGGGGTTTGGATATCAATGGGAAGCTAAAGCCAAAGTCTTCCCTGCAACACAAGTATATTCTGACAACAACCGACTACTTCACTCGCTGGGTTGAAGCCATTCTGTTGCGCAAAATAAATGAGGATGCGGTCATAGACTTCTTGCAAGAACATATTATGACCAGGTTTAGAGTTCCAATTTCTTTAGTTTTTTATAATGCTACTTAATTTTCCTCGATTAGATTAACTGCTTTTGCTCATGAGAAAGGAATTAAGTTGCATTACTCTGCTAATTACTATCCACAGGGAAATGGTTTAGCTGAATCTACAAACAAGAATCTGATTAGGATTTTAAAAAAGACTGTGATAGAAAATCAGAGGAGTTGGCACTCAGCGTTACCAAACGCTCTTTGGGCTGATAGAGTCACCCCCAAGTCTTCGATAGGAGTGTCTCCGTATACCCTTGTGTACGGTAAAGAGGCCATTCTACCCCCCAATATCATGCTACCCTCTTCCATAATAGCTCAGGAATCCAGAGGATCAGATGATGAAGTCTTGCAAATGAGGATATATAATCTCCTGAAGGCAGAAGAGTCTCGATCTAAAGCCAAAGAGCGCTTTAAACAACAACAAGAGGTAGTAAAGAGATGGTTTGATAAACACAAGGCTAGAACAAAATATTTTGAGGTGGGAGATTTGGTTCTCAAGTGGGACCACCCCCATGATGAGAAAAGAAAACACACAAAATTTCAACAGTTGTGGGTAGGTCCTTTCCAGATTGCGGCAAAGCTTGGCCCCTTAACTTATAAACTACAAGATTTACAGGGGTGGGAAGAGAACTTACCAGTAAATGGTTTAGTTCTCAAACCTTATTTTTCCTAAGTTTTGTTTGTGTTCTTTTATCTTGTATATAAATCATTTGACTTGGCCCTTTACTTTGATTTATGCAGTTCTGTTTTGTTTTAGTTTAAATTTTGACTGATTTCAATAAAGGAGGCAAACTCTTGGTTGCATGGAGAACATCAGAATTTTGGAATGATTAAAGTTCTTGGGTATAAGACTGTGTATTATTGTTTATCTAAAAGAGTTTCTTCCATTTTAGCAGTTTTCCCGAGTGGCTATGAACACATTGAAGTCCTGCTTAATCCTTGTTAAATAAACCAGAATCAAAGGGTCTGGAATACTATTTTGAGGCTCCGTCCATCTCACATTTAAAATGTCCTAGGGAGTGACATCAAAGGGCCCATGGAAAGGAAGCAGGGTAAACATTATATTATATATAAATGATCCCATGCCAAGAATTGAATGCCAAAAGGCAGATAAGAGTCGAAAGCTCTTATGAAAGCATTATGTATCAAAACAAATATTGAACCATATAAGTACTAAATCGCCAAAAGTTCCTCTCCGTCCGTGAGCTGAAAATTTAATACATCTCTCACACAAAAGGACACTATGGATAGAGGAACTTGAATCAAAATTCAGAAAGAAAGACATGCAGGAGGACTCATATGAAAAGGACAAAAGTTCAAAAGCACAAAAGGTGCAAAATGGCATGGGAATGAGGAACAAATGAATATTTCTGTTTAACATATGCTACAATCCTGTGGTGTCCAAGCTGGCAGCTACCTGAAGACAGAGGTAACAAATGAAATTCAGCTTCCTGGCCTCAAAAGAGTTATCTTGACTTGAAAATCTTGGTTTCCACTCTCCTAAATTGGACTATCATCAATGATTAAAAGTACATATATTTGCCATTTGAGAAATCCAGATATCTGGAATAATTCAACAGATTCCTTTGTTGTTAAACAGTCTATCACTCAAGAAATAATCATCCAGAGATCTTGGTCCACCAAGTAGTCGCCAATTGTTGCAGCTGCAACTGTTTCCCCAAATTTTCAAATTTTGGACCCCCTTGTTAATTTTTAGCATTGCCTAGAATCATTTGGATCCATGAACTTTTTTTGTTTTGCTATAATTTTGGTCAACTCTCTTCATGCTTTTCGAAAAAATTGCTTATGTTTGGAACTGCTGTGGGTTGTGAAATTTAGAGTTTGGTTTTTTCCCTTTGAGCTGCGATTTCTTGCTTTGTTCTCGGAAGCTTATTTCTCATGCTGGCCACTATTTCGAAGGCCATTTAAACAACGTATCGGAGCCATGTTTCCTTAGGGAGCCTCCGTTGCAGAAACTGAATGATGATTACTCTGCAGAGAGGATTTTGACTTCTCCGATGTCGTGTCGTATCATTTGACTTGTTTACATTATCGAAGGTTGGTCGAAGTTGAGTCGGGGTATTTGATCTTTGTGAAGCCGTTGTTTTGGAAGTGAGACAAGTTTTTGGACCGCTCCGAGACCTTAAGTTGTTTCGAACACTTAGCAATTTTACATTGTTTTTGCGCCATAGCAAAAGTTATGGTTTGGATCGGAGGCCGTAGTCTATTTATTTTCCGCCCTTGCGACTCCGAAACGAACTAGGTATCCGCCATATAACTGCTCCGCCCGTCGATGCTTTGTCTGGTTTTCGTCGTTTTGTCTTTGGACCGGGGGGTCTATAGTCTTTCTGCCTCTGCCCTTGTGGCTGTGTAACGCACTAATTTTTCAACGTTGATGTCTTTCCGCTCGCCGACTGGGAACTTTTCCGCCCAGAGTTCGGGTTTTAGCTCTTCCGACTCCGATAAACTTAATGGTCTCATGGAGCCCGTTGCCTGTTTGAGGCCCGTTGATGCGGCTGTACCCGGGCGATGTTTTAATGTTTTACGCCGTCAATAAGTTTTTTCTCTTCCCGTCGTTTTGTGAGTTTTTAAACCCCTATGTGGGCGACAGTAGTTTGGGTGCTTGTTAAGGTTTTCGTGACGAGAGCGCAGTACATGGCCTCTTTTGATGACTAGTCGGTTTGTTGATGTAGTTTGATTTTATTGAAAAGATGCAGTCCTAATTACTGGTAAATGTCGTTTAATTGCAGACGGACTCAAGAGATTTTTTCAGATTACTACTGCGAGAAGGCATAGCTGGGAGACAAAGTAGCAGAAAGTTGGCTGGGCAGTGTTAGGTAGAGTTCGTACTGAAATCAATGGGATCTCAAGGAGGACAAATGAAAGACAAGGAAGAATCGATGGTGACAAAATCCCAGGCTTGGAAAGATCCATCAGTTACCGAGCGGATCCCGTTTTGTTAAGTACTCATAGGTTGAAATCTGAAAATGTAACGCATGAAGTGAATCATGAGTACTCACGAAAAAGACAAAATGATGATACTAGACGGTTTTGAGGAGCCCAAAGGTCACACTGCTGGGACAGCCCAAGAGGTTGGCTAATTTGGTTTAAATATAGGAGAGTTAGAGTTTACAAGGGCTTTTTCCCTGGAAAAACTTGTGAACTATTGTTTGTAAGAGGAACTACTTCGTATTACAATAAAAAATTGCAAATTTTACCTATTGGAGAAGGTGCTGTGTGGAATGTTCAAATGTTATGCTATGGACTTGTTGAAGAGAAACTATTTCATTTTCAGCTTTATGTTCATTAACTGTGAGATCGTTCTAATTCTTAGGACCTATGTTCTTGTCTGAATGATTTCTGGTTTATTTTATGAAAATTACCACCATGAGTAATGAATGTTGTTCATAAGCAATTGGCTATCTGGTTGTCTAAATATCTTTAATTGTTCATGTGTCTTAGAAGGAGTATTAGCTATCTGAAATTTCTCTTTATAATGCATGTATAAGATACATCACTCATTAATAAGTGACAATCTTGCTCCCTAGGGATAGGTAGGTAGTTAAATTTCATTCTTGTTGTATATGATTTAGATGCATGAGAGTTTAAGACGAGAGGTAAGAACCTGCGCATCACATTGTGAATACTCCTTGCATTCTCTATCAATCTGTATGTTAAGTAGGCACTTGCATATCATACTAAAAGTCAAAAATACAAAAATATACACGGTGGACCAGGCCACAACCGGTAAAACCCCTTATTTTTGTCACTTGACCTACGGTAGCCAAACCGCAAACCGGACGAATTCCCTACACCAAACAGTCACGGGCTAGTTGGGAACGTTGACTGGGGAGAATCCCTTGCTATTGTTGCCTGCGAATTTCTAGGCCTCAACACAATATTTAAAGACTGAAGGCCAGAAATAGCCAGCGCAAAGGATTTTCTGGGCTGTAGCCATCCCAAAGAGATGACCGCCGCATGCTCCAGAGTGGCAGTCATTTAGAACTTGTTTAACCTCTTCATGAGGAAGGAATCACTGGATAACAGAATGAATACCACACCTATACAAAGTATCATTGAGAACAAGGTGGTATCTTGCGTGGTGACGGATACGCTAACGATCGTCACGGGATAGAGTGGGATAAAATCTTTGTGTCTGGAGATAAATGATTAAATCTCCATACCACGGATCAGTAGTGCTTATCACGAACAAAAATTCATCTGGGAATGAATCACTGGGCTCAGACTCCGTTGAAGCACAAGGAAGATCACACAACAGCTCAGCAAAAACCAAGGATTTCTTTGACGTGGCTTTGGCAAATTCAAGGTCAAATTCCTGTAGGATGACTATCCATTGGTAATATTTTCCCCCTAGCACCTGACAAGTCAGGATGTAATACATAGGGTTCTGATTTGCCAATACGGTGGTAGTGTGAAGCAAGATGTAGTGTTAAAATTTCTGTACAACAATGACCTTGGCCAATACTAACTTCTCCACACGTAAGTATCGAGTTTCAGAATCTATGAGATTCTTACTGGCGTAATAGATCACGTGCTCTTAACCTTCAGGATTTTGCTGCACCAAAACCATTCCGATGGTAGTAGTGGAGGCGACAATGTATAAGAGAAAATCCTTTGAGTAATCTAGGGGGTGAATCACAGGTGAATGGGTCAAAGCATGCTTAGGATTATCAAAAGGGCATTGGGCTTGGTCATCCCAAAAGAACGGAGTGTCCTTTTTGAAGAGACGCATACAGCTGTATGTTTTCTCTGCAAAATTGCACACGAAACGGCGGAGAAAGTTTGCCTTCCCGTGCAAAATTTGGAGTTCAACAAGATTGGTTGGGGCTGGTAGGGCTAAAATAGCTGCAATTTTCAATCGATCTATCCAGATGTCATCCTTAGAAACCACGAAACCTAGGAGACATCCTGTCTCAACGCAAAAAAACACATTTATGCGGATTGAGCCGTATATTATAATGACAACATCTCAGAAAATATCCCTAAGATGACCACGATGGTCCTCCCATCGCTGTGAATGAATTGGGAGGTCGTTAAGGTACGGTTCTACAATATGTTTGACATCGTGAAACGCATAGGACATAGCACGTTGAAATGTAGCTTTAGCATTCTTCAGACCAAATGGTAACTTCCTATACGCAAAAGTTCCCCATGGGCAAATAAATGTCATCTTGTGCTGATCGACGTGCAATATCTCGATATGATTATAGCCATAAAATCCATCCATGAATGAGAAGATGACACTTCAAGCACAATTGTCGATAATCTGGTCAATGTGCGGAGTTGGAAAGTTGTCTTTGGGATAAGCTTTGTTCAAATCTCTGAAATTGATGCAGACTCTAATAGTGCCCTGCTTTTTATTGATAGGGACAACATTCGATACCCATTTTGTCAGGGGTGCAGGATAAATAAACTCTGCTTTCAGAAGTTTTTCTATTTCAGCTTTGATAGTCGCGGCCTTTCGTGGATGAACTTTCCTTAGTTTTTGCCTGACAGGTTTTGCGGTGGGATAGGTTTTGATTTCATGGACCATGATAGACGGGTCTATCCCAGGCATTTCTTCATAAGACCAGGAAAAAATATCTCAAAATTCCTTGAAAAGTGCTATGTATGCTTCAGATTCTTCTATTGAGCAGTTCTGCCCAACATGAACATGCTCAAGAGTGCCAGGCTTGACTGATATGTCTTAGTAATGTTGCACAAATTTCCTTCAGATTCAATGTTCTGCAACAATACAGGAGTTTGAGGAGTATGGACAATATCAGTACTAAAGAGAGATGCAAAATCATGGTCTGCCGAATTGGTGTTGGGGACGAACGAGGATCTATGATGATGATCCTCCCATACAGATTCATTCGTATTCATGATCTCCATAATGGACTCATTAGAAGGAAAATTCTCGAGGAGATAATCCAAAGTAGGAAGAGAGGGTTCTAACCAGTAGGGCAATTGGTAGGGATCTGAAGCCACCAGATGAAGATCATCAGTGTGGTCATCAGAAAGGGTTTGGACAACGTTGTACATTGCTTTGTGCAGACTCAATGAGATTGACTCAACAACTTTTTTGCCTTTGGGATCATAACCAAATGAAGAAATCATATTTACTGTCGTTGTTTCTGTGTTAGGAGGAGCTCATGGGAACACCCCCATAAGGGAAGAATCCTTCAGCATGACTATCCCGATCGATGGGTAAGGAGGAGGGGACTGACCTAACATCGGGATGTTCTTTGCCGTAGGGGAAGTAACATCCGGTGTACAGAAATCAAGCTTATCAATCGTTACAATCTTCCCTAGATGTGGAAATTGGAGGGCTCGAAATACCGTTGAAGCGACATCAATCACGGCATAAAACCAATTTCTTCCTAACAGGAGATTGTAGTCTAAAGGGGCATCCACCACTTCCACTTGAACGGAAACAGTTTTTCCCTTAAGCTCAACGGAAAGTGCTGGTATGAGACTGTGGGGCTGGAAACCTCGTCCATCAAAGGCTTTTAGGGTTGTTGGTGATTTCATAAGCTTAGGAGAGCCGAGGGCTTTCCAACAAGACAGGGACAAAACTGAAGTTGAAGCTCCTTCGTCTAAGACAGTTCTAAAGACCTTTTTCCCAACTACTTTCATCATGACTTGAAAAGAGAGTTGGTGAGGTAGCCTAGACTTATAGTTCTCGACATTGAAATGAATCAAATTAGTGTTTTCCAAGTCTAAGGCTCCTAATGCGGTTAGCAGGTTTTTGTGTTGTGTAGGACAACTTTGGAGTACTTCTAAGGTAGACAATGCACATGGTGCCTGAGTGAGATCTTCAATGACGTTGTAAAACTATGTTGCTCGGGCATTAGGGTTGAAAACATATTTTCTAAGAGTACTCTTGGGTGGTCGCAAAATCATGTCAAGATTAGGTTTCTCGATAGTTAGGGGACCATTAGACGAGGATGCGAGAGAACTAGTAGGGGGAGCTTTATCTGAAGAAGAATTATCTTCCTTTTTATCTGCAGGTTTGTCATAATTCTGACTTTGAGTTTGTAAATTGACAGTTTCCGAGGACATCATGCGAATTTCCTTTGAAGAACTAGAATTTCCCTAATTAGACATGTGGTCTATCAGTTGTTGTCGAGAACGGAAATGATCAGTGAGAACTGCTGGCGTAGGGTTAGTTTTCAAAAAATTATTGATTTCTTCACAACAGGGACACTCCTTCGTGAAGTGATCCCCTACGCACAGCAGACATGGATATTTTTCTTTTCTCTTCCCTTTATCATTTTCATTGGTTGTTGGTTTTGGGTTCTCTTGTTGGTTTCCAGTTTTTTTGTTTTTTCCTTTACCTTTATTTCTATTATTACCGGGTGTTTGCGTACTCTGAATAGCATTCACCTCAGTGGAAACCTTGGGAGTCGAAGGAGTAGTAGCAGAAGCATCGGTTTGCTTGGTAGGTTTCACTGCTGACGAGGGTTGCATTGAACCAACAATCCCATCAACAGGAGTTTCTCTAGGTGGCTTAGAAGGATCAGTGCTAAGGCGAGGAACTTGAGGGATCAAGTCATACAGTGTTTTGGACTGGGAATACACCAAATTCGGGTAGTGAGCGCGACTAAAGCTTGCTCTTCAGTGATAGCACCGCCCATAGAGACATGTCGGGCAATAGGTGGCAGCAAAGACTTCGTAAACCAATCAGCTAAGAGCTGGTCCTAGATAGGAGCTTTAATGAGCCTTCTCCGCCTTCTTCGCTCATGGATGTGATCTGATATGTGTGTGGAGGTCTTTTGATGTAGAGAAGTTAAAAGGTTTGTACCCTTTTCCTAACGAATGGGTAGCTGAAAGTGTGCGAGGAAGACAGTTGCCAACGCATTAAAATCCACAAACGAATGTCGTGGAAGTTCAATATACCACTTCGTGGCCATACCGATCAAAGTGCGCTGGAAGAGTCTCAATCGAATAGAATCATCCATTAAGGAGTTGGACGAACACCATAGATGGCAAGTCATAACGTGATTTTTGGGATCATATTCCTGCTTACCATCGAATTTTGGGATATCCGATGGCAACTTTACTGGAATTGTAGGCCATGAAGGATTGTGTTGGATGGGGTCATTAATCAACTTGGACAAATCGGGTAAGTCCAAAGTTGCTAGGAAAGGTAACTGACGATTCGGTTCCACGTACTGGTAATATTGATAAGGTGTATAACCACCAGTAGGGTCGTAGGTTGACTCATATACAGGTTGTTGAAATGTCTGATGAGATGATGTACTTCCCAAAGATTGACCTCCAGGGTTAGGGGCGCGAGAGCCACCAGGACCTCTGGGGCCACCAGGATCTTATGGGCCACCAGGACCTCTGGGACCACCAGGAGAAGGGCCACCAGAACCCCCAGGACCACCAGGAGGAGGGCCACTAGAGCCCCCAGGACCAGCATGAGGAGGGCCACCAGAACCCCCAGGACCACCAAGAGGACCCGGAGGAGGGCCACCAAAACCTCCAGGACCACTAGGAGGAGGAGCGCCATAAGGTGGTCCTCCGACATCGCCAACAGTATGAATAGGTATTCCTCCCATCGTCGGCATATAAGACCAGTTGGGTTGCAGCCATGGTGTAAAAGTATTCTCAAGGTATGGAATTCCAGTATAAGACATTCCTATAGGGTTGGGTTGATAATTCATGTTTCCTACAGGCATTTGAGTTGCTAGATAACCATAACCCCATGAGGGTTGATGAAATACAGGTTGTGCCACCGAGGCCTGACCTGAACTTGAAGGGGGGTTCACCACGTTTGTGTTGGTGGGAGGGACATATACTGTGGATTGTCCTACATCATAGGTTTGCCTATTATTCATAATAGTTCCATTAGTGGGTAACGTAGGTCACGCCAAGGGTTGCCCCCCCAACGTTAGAAGGTACAAATACTACTGGAATTGAAGGTTTCCCCCCAGCCATAGAAAGAATGGGATGACTAGAGACAAACATAGAACTAAAAGCTACATGGGTGGAATTAGAGGTTTGACCTGGCTTGTGAGAAGTCTCACCATATACTGGACGACCATCAGAAGAAGGTTTAATTTCAGCAAGAGGCCAAGGATCCGTATTACGGGGGAGAAGAGCCAAAAACAGTTCTTTATGAGTTATGGGGGTTGCTAAGATTGTATCTAGTCTCTGCATTCTCTCTTGAAAATCACATGCACGATGAATAGAGGCTTGGATTTGTCTATACTCTTCTTCACCTGGTGAAGATTGTTCATGAGATGGCCTATTTACCCCAAATGAGGCAATGGCCTGCCCCATATAAGTTCTCCAAAATGGAGCATCTGGGCCATACTCGGATGGAACAGGACTGTTGGTACGACCTTCCACATGCAGATGAAAGGAAGTATCAACCATAGGAGGCTGTTGAACCAAGGGAATTATCTAAGAAGTGAATTGGTCTCCACTTTATACAACTATATTTTCTTCCTGGTGGGAAGTAGTTGCATCTCCTTGGTCGATGGCTTCCATAGGACTTTCTCCTGTAACAGGAGGAAAATCAGGTGGCAAGCCCTGATTCCTTCTGGATCATCTCAACTAAAACTTAGCTAGATTGGTATCATTTACTAAAATAACTTAGGGTCCCAAAGCTAATAAAACACAAAAAACTTTCTCCTACTCAAGCTAAGGCCAACAAGCAAACTTAAATGATAGGAGGAGCTCAGATAGTCGGTCTCTCACCAGGATTTTCAAGTAGGTGCAACTCGTGATATACCACAAGGGTGCGTGCATAGTAATCTCCTTGAATGTTGTTTTCGGTGTATTTCTCCACACAAGACAGCCAAAGGGTTTTTCTCAGATAGATAGGGTATCCTAGTGGGGTCTCCCGATATACGCAAGGTACGTGGGAGCTCAAATCGGTAGTGGTGTTGTCTAATGCACAACCGTTCACAAGGGGCCTTCCGATATACAATCGAGTACATGAAGTACATTTCTATATACCTCAATGGTACGTGAAAGGTCGTTCGATGTACCGATGGTACATGGAAGAACCGCGCGAGTCCCGGGTTGTAGTGCGAACAAGTAACGACAGCTCCTACATTTAATGACACCCGAACACGTCTCTAACCTATCACTCAAATTTCTATACAATTTTTAGGCCTAAAGCTACCGTTAATTTTAAAGTGGATAGTTAGGTGAATGCATGAGATTTTGACCAAAAAAAAGTAAAACCATGCAAAGATGAAATGCACGTTCATTCACTTTACCATTCAGATTATGCCTAATTACAGGAAGGAGAGAGATTTTTTTTTCTTTTCAATTTTGCTTTGAAACCAAAAATTTTCTCAAACAACTCTTGAATCGAGAAAGAAAACAAGCAACACACTCCAAACTAATTTTTTTAAAGCAATCAGATGGGATAGAGTCTCTTTTCCTAAAATAAAAACAACCAACACTCAATATGCATATACAATCTATTTTTTCATTTTTTCTCTAAAACATCGAAAGATCTAACTTAAACTATTAATATTTTTCTTTTGATGAGATAATGATGCAAAAGAGACAAAAGAGCAAGGAATCCTGAAAGCTTATGAAGCTAATCATAGATCCAGTGACTTAAGCTCGTTAAAAATAATGATCTAATCTCAACAAAAAAAAATCTTTTTTAAAGCAGAAAAGAAGTCTCCCACTAACTCTATGTAAAAATGAAAACAAGAAAATGATCAAGCAACCTTTCTTTTAGTCTATATCAATGAACGAAAAGAGACCTAACTGAAACAATACTTTCAATTATTCCTTTCAAATTCAAAACCAACCAGCATGGAAGCAATGAATAATAAACAAGCCTAACGTAATTGTTGGATTTTTCAACCAAACGAGCTCTTAGCACCAAAACAAATCCAACCATGATCACTCAGATTTATACAAACAAGCCTTGACAATATAGAGCTGAAAGCAAAACCAAAATCTACTTTTGCAAAAAAAATAAAAAACAAGGTCTAGAACAGGGCCTACCTGGCACCGCGCTAAAGGGGTCACTAACAGAGCGGTTTTTGATGCAACACCGCTTCTTGCTTTCTTGACTCAGGCGGTGGTACCGCCTATGGGTAACTGCATTTAGGTGGTGGCACCGCGTATTGCCTACAACACATGAGTTGTTCCCTGTAAAAATGTAGAACACAAGGGGAGCGAAAAATTCAAGTTAGAAGTTGTAAAAACACCATCAAAAATGATGAACCAACAGTAATACAGAGCATATAAAGTTAAGGTGCCTCAGATCTGAAGAGATCTGACGATTTCAAACCAAAACCTCACTAACATCAGATGGTAGATCTGACTGAAAAGATTGAGGACTGGAGCTTGGATTCGGACAAGTGTTTGAAGACTGAAGAAGATCAAATCAACTGAAGCTTGTATTCCCCAACAGAGTTGCTAGATTTGTTATCAGGAATATTTCACCTTCTATGGACAGAAGTTGTTCCTCTAGTCTGAATGATTCAGATCCAGAATAAATGAGTCAGAACTAGGTCAGAAGACTTTCCCTAGAAGCTATGGATTCCTGGAATAAGATCTCTGATGGAAGACCTGCAAAAACACATCAAAGATACTAGAAAACTATCCATAAATCCATATCAGTGACTAAGGAATCTAATAATACACATGTGAGATTATAACAAAACAGATCTATGGGAAAGAAATTGACTTTGCATTAATATATGAATGAAAGAGCTTACAACCATTTTGCCTTAGTGTCGATGCACTCCTTCACAAGACTGACATCTCATCCCCGATAGCTCCAACTTGCTTCTCTATGCTCTCTAATGGATTAGGCCGGGATGTTATTTCAACAACATAACTTTACTCGTTTCCTACCTCCTCAACCATGGAGTATGAGTTTGGTTTTATAGGGCTCAAAGGGATAGGAATGGTTGAGAAATAGGTGGGTGAGGTGGCCATGAGATCCCCAAAGTATGGATCTCGAGCTTAACTGACCCAAGTGAGTACGGATAAGGCTAGACATGAGGTTTTTGTTCTAGAAGCTTCGTGAAACCTTCTCTTTTTCATTTTTTACCAAGGGCACTGCTTATACTCCCCTATGATAAAGCGGTTCAAGGTGAGAACCGCGCCAAAGACAAAGGTTAAATGCGGTGGTACTTCCTATCTTCCAAATGACTCAGGCGGTGCTGTATAAGGTACCACTTATCAACTCAAAGGTAGGAGCGGTGCTAGAGTTTTGTATGTAAGATTAACATCCAAAGCACTGTTTTCACTTCAATGATTGGGATTGAGGGCAAATAGAGGTGTTAGAGGTCTTATCACATGCTGGTGACATGATTTGGGTATAACAAGAAACTCCAACCATCTCGCTTGCCTAGCATTTAGAGTAGGCTGATTAAACAAATACTTCAGACCACAGTGGTCTGTCCTTAACTCAAACTTTCTACCCATTAAGTAATGCCTCCACATCCTGATAGCATGTACTATAGCTGCAAGTTCTAGATCTTGAGTGGCATAGTTCTTCTCATGCTCCTCCAACTTTCTTGACTCATAACATATCACGTGGTTGGCTTGCATAAGGAATCCTCCAAGCCCTTGACCGCATGCATCAGTACACACCACAAAATATTTTTTTGGGTCTACAATATTCAAGACTGGTGCACTTGTGAGAAGATTATTCAACTGCTGAAAGCTTTTTTCACACCTAGGTGTCCATTCAAACTTTATTCCCTTATTTTGCAAAGAAGTGACTAGATGTGCAACCTTGGAGAATCCTTCAATGAATCTCATGTAGTATCCTGCAAGTCCCATAAAAGATCTTAGATCTGTCACATTTCTTGGAGTAGGCCAATTCATAATGGCCCCAATCTTCTCAGGGTCTATAGATATGCCCTCATCTGAGATATTGTGACCCAAATAATGAATCCTATCTTTATAGAAGTCACACTTGCTCAAATTTGCATATAGCTTATGGTCCTTGAGAAATTGCAATGTCAATCTCATATGTTCTTCATGATCTTCCTCATTCTTAGAATAAATAAGAATGTCATCAAGGAAAACAATAACAAACTTGTCCAAATACATGTTGAAGACACTGCTCATAACGCACATAAATGTAGTAGGTGCATTTGTGAGACCAAATGGTACCACTACAAACTCATAATGTCCATACCTCATTCTGAAGGTTGTCTTGTGAATGTCTTCATCCTTGATTCTCACCAGATGGTAACCAGACATCAAGTCAATCTTGGAAAATACCTTTGCTCCTCTCATTTGATCAAAGAGGTCATTAATCCTAGGTAAAGGGTATTTATTCTTCACAGTGACTTTGTTTAGCTGCATGTAATCAATACACAACCTGAGTGTACCATCTTTCTTCTTCACGAACAAAACTAGTGCTCCCCCAGGAGACACACTCGATCTGATATACTTCTTCTCCAACAACTCTTGCAGTTGCATATTCAACTCTAGCATTTCTGGTGTACTCATTCTGTAGGGTGTCTTGGACACTGGTGTTGCTCCTGGCACAAGTTCAATTGTGAAATCAATGTCCCTCTTTGGAGGAAGCCCTGGAATCTCATCAGGAAAAACATCCCTAGATTCCTACAACACCTGATAGTCCTCCAACCTAGGAGTATCATTCTTTGTTGCCTCCAAAACATGGGCTTCATACAACTGGCAACCTTTTCTACAAAACATCTTCAGTTGTATTGCTGAAATCTGCCTAACATAAATCACCTTTGGAGTGCCTCTTACAACTCTTGGGTTCCCTTCTTCATCCATGCATTCAAAAGTCTTATTATAACAGTCAAGCTTTACTCTATGAGCTTCTAACCAATCCATTCCAATCAGAATTTAATAAGAACCAAGTGGTAGAAAATTCAGATCTACATAAGTGACCAATCCATTCATGACCAATGGACATTTCTCTACCACTTCACTAATCTTTCTCCTAGTTCCAGTGGCTAGTTGAACTAACCATGATTTACTATGTTTTAACTTCTTGAAAGCACAAACCTCGACTACTCTAAGAGTAATGTAACTATAAGTAGATCCAGGGTCAATTAAAATAGAAATAGATTGCTTAGCAATCTTACCTGCAACTTCAACCACAGTTTACTGGTGATCTTTCTGGTGGTCCTTTAGCGCTACATAAATCCTAGGGACAACCCTTGCTACTTGAACCACTATATCTGCTTCTTGAACGTTGTAAGCTGCCCTTACATTCCCATCCTCAAGTGAACAATTCCTGCACATGTGGGGTCCTCCACATTTCCAACATTGGAGTGGTTCTCCGTTCTATTGTGGATCTCTTGGATTTTCTCCCACCACTTTGGCTGGTTGCTTCTGTTGATTCCTGAAGTTAGAAGGTTTGAAACCTTCCTTCCTTTGGTCAAAATTCTCATTCGTCTTCTCCTTCCATGTCTTATGGTAATCAGGTTTGTATTTGCTTTGCTCATATCAATACTTGGCTTTCCTTATTTCTTCTTCCATAGTTATAGTTTCATAAAACTCAATAATGTCTTTGTAAGACTAAGGTAATCCACTCGGAAAATGCTAGATCTTCACCTTCTCATATTTGATGTACCTGACATACCTCAATAGTTCCAAGAACTTATTTGCATACTCTTCCATGGTTTGATGTCCTAATCTCAGCTCATGGAATTCTTTGATCTTGTCATCGCAGTACCTGTCAAAAAGGCACTTCTGCTTGAAATACTTCTAGAACTGTTTCCACACAATCTTCCTTTCATTAATATTTTCACTTGCCTAAAGTGCTCCCACCATATGGATGCTCTTCCAGTCAAATTGAAGATTGTGTGAGGGCGGGTGAAGGGCAGCGCCCTTGTTTTTTTTTTGTTGTAAATCGTCCATTTTCGTGTAATCTGGTGCACAAATCCACTACCATTTTTCACTTTCTGACCCCTGCAATTCCCACTGAAAAACCTGTCAAAATCTATATTTCGACAAATTTCTCTGTTTTCCCTCGATCGGCGAACTCACCAAAAAATTTCGACATGTCGGCTCATCTCGCCCTTCTCCCTCTGATGTGCTGGAAAAATTTCAAAATTTCTTCCGATCGACAAAGACTTGCTGAGCTTTCCGCTGTGTCAAAAGAATTTCAAAATTTATTCCAATCGACAAAAACTTGCCAAACCTTCCGCTGTGTCGGAAAAATTCTGAACTTTCTTCCAATCGGCAAAAATTTGCCGAGCCTTCCACCGTGTTGGAAGAATTTCAAAATTTCTTTCGATCGACAAAAATTCAACTTCTACCTGACATGTATCAACTGAAACTTGACTTTCCACCCGACACATATCGACTGAAACTTCCAAAGTTTTTCGATGTGTGTCGACAAGACTCAGCCGATGTATCAACAAAATTCACCGATTTTCCCAACACTTACAAAAAAATTTCTCTTCTCGTCGGCCCAACTCAGCCTTTTCACACCGACATGCATTAGAAAAAATTTCGAGATTTTTTTTTTCCGTTTTTCTCCTCCTCGGCTCCACTCGGCCAACACAGCCGAAACGGTCGCTGCGACCCTCGTTGGCTTGATTTAGCTAACTCAGCGAACATGTGTCGGCTAAACCTGGCTAACTCAGCCGACACATCCAACATTCTAACACTTAGAAAAATTTCTAATTTTTTTTTGTTTGCTTCTTTTCTTCTGCTGACCACAGAGGCTTATTCTTCCTTTGTTAGCTGTTTATGTTGGCCCTGTTGGGCTATAGGGCAGACCCAGGTTTTATACCATTAACATCGCACCAACAAACAGACCCACAGTGTTGGCCCTTTCGGCAACAACCTGCGAACAGGTTGCAGTCTCACCCGAAACAGCTATGGGGTGCCGCAAAACTAGGTTTCTGCAAGCAGAAGAGGGATATTACTGTACCTTTAGCCTTAACAATAAATATTTATACCAAACAGAGCTTCGATATTCACTTAATTAGCTTCGCAGTTAGATAAAAGACGTTTCTTGCTTAACCCTTAACTGGGAATTCACAGCGAAGTTAATATTAACAATTATCTTACTTTATCAATTATCTACTTATCAATGCATAAAATAACACCATAACAGAAACAACACAAAAGAACCACAACATAAGATATAACGTGGTTCACCCTCAGTGTAGGGGCTACGTCCACAAAACTGCGCTTTTATTCCATTTCTTACAAAACAACAGTTCTGATCTGCGCACTCAGCAGCAGATCCGCCCTTCAAGTCTAACTGCGCACTTAGCTGCAGTTCCTTTCTTACAATCTCTAAGTTGCTCACTTAGCTGCAGTTCCTTTCTTACAATCTCTAAGTTGCGCACTTAGCTGCAGTTCCTTTCTTTACAAAACCCTCTGCGCACACAGCTGCAGAGGTCGTCCACGCACACAGCTGGGACTTGACCTTAAAACCCAAAAAATAGATCTATCTTCTTCGCATAAGATGATCCTCATTTTATTAGATTATCTTGACATATTTACATGAGTGCCTATTTATACAAGTGCACTATTACAAAATCATGGGCTTACACCCGAATTTTATGGGCAATTACAAAAAAGAGGGCTTTGACTCAACCCCAACACCCCTAAGACTATTTTGAGTCGCAACTCCGCTTACAAGCTTCCACAAAAACCACGGAGTTACCAAAATTAGTGACCGTTAAGGTGCACGCCCCAACAGGCCCCTAAGACTCACCAGTGTCCCGTCCCGGGACACTCTGCTGCTTGTCTGGTGGGAGAATCTTGTTGGCGAACAGAGTGAACTGTTTGTTGAGGCCACACATGATATCGTCAGCTGCTTGCTCCTTCTCCACCAACTCCTGCAATGCTGCTACTGATGCTTCACTGGCCTTTTCCTGTGCAAATGCATCATATTCCTTCAAAACTTTGAGTTGGCTGTCCGCAGCAGTGCTCAACTCCAAGGCCTCGTCGACAAGGGGCTACATAGAATTTTCCAACAGCGTTGCTTTCGTTCTGTATGAAGTAGCTTTTGGCTCTCCTGTATTTGGAGATAGTTCAGACAATATTACGCGACCGAGTCGTAGTACCACAGAAGAACCAGAGGGGGGTATCCCTTACCATCCCTATACCCCACAGAAACAAACCGGGACTCAGAGTAATCCCGTAGGTACTCCATCCAGTAGCTCACAGACAGTACCTACTACCGCTACATCACCTTCACATACACTGCCGAGTGGTAGTAATCCAGTCAATCAGAACTTACCGCAGAGATATAGAATGGGAGATGATATCAAGCTACCTACCTTTAAGGGTACAGGAGCAGAGGACCCGGAACAGCATTGGTTTCTATGTGAAGCCATGTGGACCATTAAAACAATCAACGACGATAACCTTAAACTTGTACAATTGGCCACTACAATCAGAGATCGAGCTTTAACATGGTACATAAAGTATACCACAGTACCCAAGACACTTGCCCAGGTCAAGAATGCCATGATTAAAGAGTTCAAGAAACCTAAGTCTGAATCTCAGTGCATTACAGAGCTCAAGGATATTAAGCAGCTACCATCAGAATCAGTATGGGACTTTGACCAAAAATTCAAAGCTCTTATAGACCAAGTAAGCTTTGAGTTTGCGCCGTAGCAGCATAAGGAATGGTTTATTGCAGCGCTGCTCCCTCACATCAGATTGCCACTAATGCAGCAGAAACTCCAGACGCAGGATGACGCGTTGGAGACGGTGATGAAGTTAGAAGCTTCACCTTTAGCAGAAACCAGTGCAGGCATGACAACTCTACAGAACTAGTTGGCCAACCTCACGTTACAGATACACGAACTTAAGAAAGGAAAAGAGGTTATGCAAGACATATGGTGCTTACGATGTAGAGCACAGGGTCATACTAAAGACAACTGTCCAGTCTTTGCAGAATATTTAGCGTTAGGGGCTCCAAACCCCTTACCACGAACGCAAGGGCCATGGTGTGAAATATGCAAAACACAAGGACACCCACCTCAGCAATGCCCTTTGCTTCAGAAGTATGTACAGACACCTAAGAACCTATACTATGTCTTCTGTAGCTCTGTCGGACATGATGAACAGAATTGCTGAGCCTATGATCTCATGTTAGATAGAAAACATGACGTATACAGAGTCCAGTCAGAAACACAGGGTCCAGCAGCAGGACCACAACCTGATCCGACTTATGGTGGCCGGGGAGGAGGATTCAGAGGACGAGGCCGTGGAGGAGGCTTTGCACGAGGAGAAGGCTTCGACAAAGGAGAAGTTTTTGGCCGTGGTCATGGACCAATCACTTGTTATAACTGCAGAGTTGTAGGACACTATGCTAGGGACTGTCAGAGCCCCACTACCACTTGTAACTACTGCAAATCTTATGATCATACCATAGAGGAGTGTCCTACCTTGATAGCTAATATCAAAGACCCTAAGCCAGCAGTACACCAGAACATCCAGCTTATTGCTGCTGAGCAGGCAGAACCAGAACCAAGAGTCAGTATTGTGACTCGTAGCAGTGCTTCCACCAGTGGGACATCGCAGGAGACCGAAAAGAACACAAGTTAGGAGTGGGTGCGCAGAGCTCCTAATAAAGCAACAGCACTCGACCTACAGAAGAATAAAGAGACATTTCATGAAGCCAAGGCTTCCTCTGATGAACCTACACAATCAGGATCGCAGGTACCGTCGTCTAGGGGCGTACTGCAGCAAGCACCTTGTGGCGATAACTCTGAACAGATACCGTAGGCTACCACATCGGGAAGATGCGACGAGGATGAATCGACAGGAAGTGTACAATCCTTCCTTCGCAGTTGCTTTAAACTCGTGACAAATGAAAAAGCTATCGGCGAACTACAGCGCATCATAGACCAGTGTCAGCAACCTTCTCTCTCGGGCAGTGCACACCGCGTTGTTCATAATATTACAGGACATACCAGGACTGGAAGAGAGATGAAGCTCACAGCATAGATTGGAGAGTTTGAAATGGACGATGTCGTCTTAGATCTGGGATCAGAGGTGAATGTTCTAACTAAGCAGACATGGGAACATATGGGTAGCCCTCAGTTAGTCAGATCGCCTATCCACCTGAGATTAGCCAATCAGCAGCGAGTATCACCCTTGGGTCGACTACCACAGGTGCTAGTTGACATTGACGGAGTTCGCAGTTTTGCGGACTTCGAGGTTATAGAAATCATTGGCTACAGTCGACCGTATCCAACATTATTAAGTATCGATTGGGCGATCGGTAGCAAGGCTGTCATTGACCTAAAGAGAAGACAAATGACCTTCGAGGATGCGCAGATCCGGGTCATCGCGTCGTTGGATCCTCACCAAGGTCCTAGATACATTGAACCTATCCGAGCAGAAGAGGAGGCACATAACATGGATAGTCTCTGCCAGATGACTGCGAACCAGAGCGACTACATCAATCCAACCGCAGAAGGGAACATTAGTTGGTGATGCGACAGCTCATGTGCATCGGACTCCGATATTGGTCTAGAGAACTGGCAGAATAGATTTTACGAAGTCTCAGTGCGCAGATGTGCGTTTCTGAGTAAGTCACTACGATGGATTGGCGCAGAGATCATTGAGATTCCATCATATCATGGTCTGACAGATATTCAGGACTTCCTTGAGCAGTTTGAGCAACAAATTCCTTACGAGCAGAGGAACGCAGCTATGGACCTTGCAGTACGAGCTACACCTGCAAGATGGTGGTATGCGCATAAAGAGAATATCGCATCATGGGATGATATTAAAAGACTGATGGCGATCATGTTTTTCGTCGACAGAGAGTATGTCCAGCAGAAGTACACAGGCGAAACTGATCCCAGGGCACACATTCAGACATGTGAACAGAACTGGTTGGACATTCCCGGGGATGAATGGGTTCACAGATTCATTCACACATTGGACACAGTTCCAAGGAACTGGTACACAGAGACCGAGTTGCGCAAGGGGACGACCACATGGTCACTTATGACAGACAGCTTCCTACTCACGTTTGCGTTTGAATCAGAACATCCAAGCGTTGCTCAGGCCCTAGACATAATCAAGATCAAGATATTTGAGGACTGTACCATCTCAGTGCAGGCTCAACCTGAGTGGGCCATCCAGTTGCAAGCCGCGCTAGAGTGCTATAATTTCGCAGCAAAGTCAGACAATGAAGATAAGGAGGAGGATGAGGATCCTCGCAACACCAACATTCCGGAGTCAGAAGGGACTCGCGATGTTGGGGGACCACAGTTAGAGATTCCAGCAATCACCGAACCCATCAAGATTAAAAAGATCAATATTGGCACAGACGCAGAACCTAAGTTTGCCTCTATTGGAGACTATTGGAACGATGAAACAGTCGGACAGATTGGAGATTTGTTACATGACTATCAGGACCTATTTCCCACCAAGTTCATAGAGATGAAGGGAATAGTTGGAGACCTGGGAATTATGAGGGAACCATTGAAGGAGGATGCTAGACCAGTTAAGCAGCGCCCATATAGACTGAATCCACGCTACAAAGAAAAAGTAAAGGACGAAATCGATAAGATGCTAGCAGCAGGCATCATTGAGCCGGTAGAAGAAAGCGAATGGGTTAGTCCCATGGTCGTACAAGAAAAGAAAAGAAAAGGAGACATCAGGATCTGTGTCGATCTGCGCAAGCTCAACGATGCATCGCTTCACGATCCATTTCCGACACCGTTCACTGATGAGGTATTAGACAACGTGGGAGGATAGAAGGTCTACTCCTTCACTGATGGCTTTTCAGGCTACCATCAGATCAGAATACATCCAGAAGATCAATCTAAGACCACCTTTGCAACAGAATGGGGCTCGCTCCAGTATACGGTAATGCCCTTTGGTCTTAAGAATGCACCAGCTATATTTTCTAGAGTAGTCGTTGCTGTATTTAAAGAATACATCCATAAATTCTTAGA
>LPNX010827236.1:308939-492360 GCA_001517045.1 Pseudotsuga menziesii
CTGGACTAGGCCATTTCATGTACATGTGGATGCGTCTGGCATCGCATTAGGGGTTGTTTTAACACAACCAGGAGAAGGGGACATTGACCATCCTATCGCATACTCTAGCAGAAAGCTCTCAACAGCAGAAAAGAACTACACCACAACTGAAAGAGAAGGCCTAGCTATGGTGTACGCGCTCCAGAAGTTCAGGCACTACCTGTTGGGTGCCTCGTTTAAGATGTTCACTGACCATTCTGCCTTGAAGTATTTGGTCAATAAGCCAGTGTTAGGGGGGAGAATCTGCAGATGGTTACTCCTCTTCCAGGAGTATGATTTTGAAATCATCGTAAAACCAGGCAAACTGAATGCCGGACCTGATCATCTGTCGTGGATAGACTCAGGAGAAGAGCCAAGTAACCTAAACGACAATCTGCCAGATGCGCCACTGTTTTCTATCCAGATCGCAGATGAGTACTATGCCAATATTATTCAATTTCTCACTACAGGAGTAGCACCTGATGAGTTTACTAAGCAGAAAAAGAAGCAGTTGGTTGTTAAAGCAGCAGATTTCACCCTTATCGCAGGACACCTATACAAGTTAGGTCCGGATGAAGTTCTGCGCAGATGTGTGATGCCGCATGAAAAAGGCACTATTATCAGAGAGGCACACTCAGGAACCGCAGGAGGTCACTTCGCAGGAAAGCCGACTACGCATAAAATCCTGGAGGCAGGATTATGGTGGCCTACCTTGCATAAGGACACCAAGGACTTTTGCAGATGCTGCGATATCTGCCAAAGGGTAGGAAAACCCTCGCGACGCGATGAAATTCCGCTGCGACCGCAGGTCACGTTGCGCGCATTTGAAAAATGGGCTATAGATTTTGTGGGTCCTATCAACCCACTAGGAAAGCGCACTGGTGCGAGATATATTATCACGGGAACAGAGTACCTCACCAGATGGGCAGAGGCCAAAGCAGTAAGAAATTGTGATGCTGCTACAGCCGCACAATTCCTTTTTGAAAACATCATCAGTAGATTTGGATGCCCAGTAATTTTGATGAGTGATCAAGGCACGCATTTTTTGAACAGCACTATTGAGGCATTGACAGAAGAATTCCAGATTCAGCACCATAAGAGCACTTCCTACCACCCCCAGGCTAATGGTACGGTGCAGACCTTTAATAAGATTTTAGAAAATGCTCTTACTAAGATCTGCAATAGCCAGAGGAATGATTGGGACCTCAGAGTTAACGCTGTATTATGGACGTACAAGACTACATGCAAGAAACTTACGGGACACACACCTTTCAGTTTGGTATATGGACAGGAGGCTGTTATGCCTATGGAGTATATTCTTCCTAGTTTAAGAATCACTCAGATTACCGGGATGACTGATACAGACACAGTCGAGGAAAGGCTAGCACAGCTGCTTGCCTTAGAAGAAGACAGATTCATCGCCGGATTCCACCAGAAAGTGCAGAAGGCACAAGAAAAAGCTTGGCATGACAGACACATTAAGAATAAGACTTTCCATATCGGAGACCTAGTACTCCTCTATGACAGCAAATTCATTAAGTTTCCAGGGAAGTTCAAGACACATTGGCTGGGGCCATATCAGATACAACAAGTCACAGAGGGAGGTGCCGTTCAGCTCAGCCAGCTGAATGGGGAGCTTTTGCCCACATGGATTAATGGCAGTAGGCTTAAGCCCTATAGTCATAGCCACCCTGCCTCTTAGCCCTAGCTTAACCAGTCTATGATGGTGCAGATGTCCAGTGTAGTTGAAAGGAGGCATCGCACCGGGAACTAGTCTACACCGGCAGGTATTATTCTAAGTATGAGGAATCGCATCAGGTCGATTCAAAAAAAAAGGGGGGGGGAGTATTGTTTTATGCAGGTGATGCGGAGTCACATCGCAGCAGTGCGATGTTTCCCCATGCCACGTACTCAGTTTTGCAACCGACAGAGGGCCAATCACGTCACCACCTGACAGGTAGTTAATGAGATAATGACCGGTATATCTTACCGTAGATTTGGCAGCAGTATAATAAATGTTTCCAGATTTGGCAAATCTCCGACGAGACCGGAGCATGTGCACACACGTTTCAAGGGAAATTCGATCGAATTTCCTCATTTATTAAGGAGCGGACGACGGGTGTGGTCGTGTCCAGGCATTAATGACGACCGACGGGTTTAGTCTAGATGACCGTTGCGTCCGGGATTATCGTATTGGGCATAAAAGCAGAAAGTATTCAATTGGGACGGTTACGTTTGCAGAAAAACCGAGAGCTGTAGAGTGCAATGTTCAGAATTCCCTGTGAAGAGCTAAGTTTGTTACAGAGTGCTGTGATTTTTAGACGTTGCAACCAGTGCACGTCTGCCAGTGTCCACTGAGTGGGTTATGTCCGAGGATGAACCTATAGCAAACATTTTGAGAAGATTTCAACGTCACGGCCTTGCAGGAGCTATGACGACGCCACCAAAGGGTGCTCCGCCAAGTTCGTCACAGCCCAGACAGCAACCACAGACGAGGAGCCAATCTCAGGTCAATGACGAATCCGGTTCAGAGCAGGAGGAAGAAGTTCATATCAGAACATACTACATGATACCATGAGTTGAAGGCGCACCAGAGCCAAGAATTCCTAAGAATGCTAAGTATATTGTTCCCATACCACCCATTGATTCTCGAGTAAAGGAAAATGGAGATCTAGTAGGATATGCTGCTATTGTTAAATTTGTAGATTATAACGTAGGAGATGGTAAGACATATCCTCAGTTCAAGCCGGACAGCTATTTAAAGATTGAGAAGAACCCAAGGACAGGGAGAGAGGAATATGTTTCCCTGCCACATGTTCAGATTCTTGAGCGGTCAGGTCTGCTCAATTTGTTGAGATTACCTCATTTTGGATGGGGTGCATAGGTTAACGCCGTGGTGCGCATTTTACTCTCTTGCGTACACGGAGGGTACCTCTGGCTAGGCAACAAGATCGACCTAAACATTGATTTGATACATCCTATCACCGGCCTGTCCAAGACGGGTAAACACCCTGACATACAGACAGCAGGAAAAACCAAGGACTCCAAGTTACCACAAGCCCTAGTAACTAAGTATCGCTACAGAGAGGAGGACGGGCTTATGACATTTCAAGCATACCAAATGAGACACTTAGATTCACCGCTAGTCTGCTCGCAGGCAAACTACTAACCAAGGTTCGACCAAAGGAAGTTACAGGATTCGTAGTTCAACTTGCCATACAGGTCACAGAGGGGGAACAGTTCAATTGGTCTCTATTCTTATTAAATATGCTGCAAGCATATTGCTTGGCAGCTCAGGATGAAGCGAACCACCCTTTCCATTTTTCGTGGTTGCTTATACTTTGTGCATTTGTCGGATGGAAGGAGCCGCCCCATACCCAGTTTCCGCAGATAGCAGGTGGCGCGCCCAGAGGAGTGCGCTATGCCAGCTTATGGGAGACCAACCGCCGAGCCATGAAAATGATCAATACGATGGTATTCCATGACTACTATAAGCTGTTGATGAAGGTCATTCAAGAGACACCACGGCTCAGCACGGAGACTGTGGACATATACGATAGCCGACTCAATTTTATGGCAAACAGCCATTTAATCTATCTGCGACCGAAAAGGACTAAGCGGGATGATTGGGCTCCTGGCTCATTTAGGATGACAGCACAGGACGTCGAAGCAGTCACAAGAGACTTCGACGACCAATGGAAGCAGGAATATGAAGATACCGCACCACTATCATCAGACACTACACAAACAGAACACCAAGACAAGGACAAAGATACCACAGACACCCAGACGCAATCTTCAACAGAAGCACCACCACTAAGGGAAAAGAGGAAACCTTCACAGCAAGTGCCACCAGAGGCACAGACGGCAAAGACTGGAGAAGAAGGACCACTAGAGACACAGCAGAAGAAAAAACAGAAAACCTAAAAGCCAGTTCTGAAGACCGCATTGACAGACGATGACTATGAACTCATCACAACAAGGACGTGTGACACATTGAAGGACTCACTTGACGCGATGAAGGAGTCGCAGGAAAAGAGACAGAGCGCAGTCGATAAGCAACTTCTAGACTTAAAAATGATTACAGAAAAGACTGCCATGAGGTACATTCCACCTGTAAAGACGACCATCGGAGAAACCTCGGCACCGCCGATGTCCCGCCAGGAAAGCTTAGCAAAATATCGCCTCAATACTGTGTTAATTCCACCAGGGAGTATCCGATTCCCTGCCATAATGAAGGACCCACCAGTTCAGTTTAGACAATCCATCGAGGTTAACCTTGCAGAGTTTCATATTGACCAGTTGCAAATGATCCAGCAGCTATTAGGCGCAAAGCTCAAGAGTAGAGAGCTCGAGACTTACAAACAGAATACGCAGCTGAAGCAACAGAATGTAGCACTTGCTATCAGTGTTCAGAAAAAGGCAGACGAAGTACGAACATATGAGGAAAGAGAGCAAGATCTTTCTCAAGTTTTACAGAGCATTGCATTGGAGCTGCCCCAATGTAACATTGAGTTCGCCTTACCAGTTCCGCAGAAGCTAAGAAGAGTAGTAGACAGAGCAAAGGCTCTGGAAGAAATCGTGACTAGGATGGATGAAGAAGTGGCTAGGATGAAGGCAGACCACGAGGTACAGATCGCTGAGCTTGAGGCTCGCATACGAGACACCTCCCAGGCATACCAGAAAGCGCGAGTAGAAGCCCTTCGACTCACTTTTGCGCAGATGCAATCTCGCATCGACGAAGCACGGTTAGTACTAACCGATGCGACAAACACATGGGCCGAGTTAGATGATCCGTCGGAGAAAGTAGAAATCCAGCAAAGTATTCAGCAGATAGAGAATACTGTAGCGGCAATGAAAGAATAAATTAAGGGCTTGGCAGCTCTTCAAAAGATGAGGAAGACAAAGGAGATGAACTATTTGCAGCAGGAAGCGCAGCAATTAAGAACCAAGGAGATGTACATTAATGACCTGCTTCAACCGTATCAAGAGCAAATCGCAGAGATAGTCGATACGGTTGAACAGAAAATGAAGGAGTTCACTACCACCAGAGAGGAAACTGACGCCACAGAAGACGCCAGTATTAGTCAAGCTTTGCTTGACTCGGCACAAGAGCGTGTCGAAGTGATGCAGAAGGAAGTCACAGGACTTCATGACAGGTTGTAAAGGGCTTCACACGAAGCCAAGGAAAAGCTACAGCAGGAGAAGCCCGCTGGAAGTGGCTCGAGGGCGAGCCACAAGTAAGTGTTAGGGGACTATTGGAGCAGGGTCCCGCAGCTACAGAAGAAGTTGCTAGTTTAGCGGAGAAATAAGTTTTGGCGGAAAGAAGATAAGACAGAGCTACGACGCCGTAGCACGTTTCCAGCTGGAGAGTAGAGCCGAAAACCATGACTTTTAAGATAGAAAAGTCAAGAAAGGCAATGGTACCTGAGCGACCGAGAAGAGAGAGCTCAACCACTGCATTGAAGGCAGCGGCGGAAGACAGGAGGGCTCAGCGACCCTCATAAAGGAGAAGGAGCAACGAGGCTGAAGCATTGAAGACGAAGGACAGAAAATAGAAGCGGTGCATAGTACCCATGATCAGTGCCGGGAAGCATGGAAGACTGCAGAGAGCTATGGTGTGACGAAAAGCGGCTACCTCAAGTACAGATAGGGCTGACTGTCACTAGTTAGGGTTTTGGGTTACTGTTGGGACAAGCCCACAGTGTTGTAATGGCAAGACCTTCGGGCTGCCTATAAAGGGATATATTTTGTATTGTAAAAGGGTTGGTTGGTTAGGGAGTTGGTTCATTTAAGTTGTTAGTAGTGTTTTACAGACTATTAGACTGTTGTAAAAGCCTAGCTTTGGTTCTGTTATTAGCGGTAGCAATCTTACGGTAACCAGTAGCTGGCTTATAGAGTATGCATGTAACGATCAACAGGGACCGGCAGAGAGGGAAGAGTATATTGTAGGAGAGCAATATAGAGAGAAAAGAGATCTAAGAGAGAAGATCTTGAGCTGCATATGCGGTGCAGCAGAACTGTGTTTTACCTTCCCCTGAGCTATAATAAACACACAGTTCTGTGGACGTAACTTCCATCCTGGAGGTGAACCACGTTAAAATCAAGTGTTATGCAATTGGTTTATGTGTTATGTTTACTTATTCATTTCTCAGTCAGTTCATGGATTTTGTTTACAGTTTAATGAATGAATGTGTTAATCAGTTCCCAGCAATATAGAAGGATAAACAGAAGTTAAAGTCTTTGGCATGTTGTATGTGGTTCATTTATGTTTTGCGTAACACAGTCACCATTGCAGTATCGAATAGCCTTGTATGTTAAGTCTTGCACGTCGACACGAGCAATGCTAAGTGCGCTAAACCGCAGAGGTAGGATATCATAGAGAGGTGATACCGCATCGGCAGAGGAGCTGCGGTGCGCGATACCGCTGGTTGAGGACTTAGCGTTGGGCAGGAGCTGCGTATCGCACAGTGCGCGGCGATGCGATAAGGCCGGAGATATCGCGAGTCAGGGAAAGTGCGCGACATAGAGAAGGACCGCACAGCGGTGTAAAGGAATATCTCACGGCTAGAAGAGTTGCGAGACGAGGGAATCGCGCGACGCGAGCAGGAGATCGCGCGACGCGCAGAGAGAGAGACCTCGCATCCAGGGGAACTGTGAGCCACTAGTAGGATCGCCACAGAACCTGGTCCAAGACACTTTAGTCCTTGGCCAACCCATTAGAGTCACTTCGGGTGAGACTTCAGGCCGCTTTGCGGTCTGTTGCCGAAAGGGCCAGTGATCTAGGGGTGTTGTTGGTTGGTTATAGTAAACCTGGGTCTGCCCATAGCAGCCAACAAATGGTTTCGTTGCCAGTTTTGAACAACTGAGCGCTAATGTTCTGTTGGCATCCCACTAGAGAAGAGTTTCACCAGTGGATGGATTCAAACCTAAGGGAGTTTGCCAAGAGAGAAAATCGAAGCCCTAAATTGAGCACAGAGGACTGGTTACAAAAACATATCGCTTCAGATATACACGCCATATTTTTTGCAACCTATGGAAACGAGCTTTACGACTAGTTATCCAAGTTGACAGATAGGAACCTATTCAAGAAGAAAAGAAACATTGTCTGGACACCGAAGCTGATTCAGACCGTACAGAGACTCGACAATCCCATTACGAGAGCAGTTGACTTCTGGCTTGCGAGTGTGCTAAGAGGCTTCGTCACAGAATTTGCAGTTGACCAGAGAAAAAGCTTCAGCGAGGCTGAGCGGTACTTCTTCAAAGGATATCGTGGTAAGTACCTAAAATCTCTAAACTTGTCCATTAAGATGCTGCTACATGAAAAAGGAGTAATGGACTTGATTTCAGATGAATAAGTAAAGATAGTAATGTCACAAGAGTTTGAAAGTGATTTTGATGACATTGGACGAACACGTAGTGGCAAGAAATATAAAGTAGCTTTTCGCTCTCCTGTATTTGGAGATAGTTCAGAAAATATTACGCGACCGAGTCGTAGTACCACAGAAGAACCAGAGGGGGGCATCCCTTACCATCCCTATACCCCACAGAAACAGACCAGGACTCAGAGTAATCCCGTAGGTACTCCATCCAGTAGCTCACAGACAGTACCTACTACTGCTACATCACCTTCACATACACTGTCGAGTGGTAGTAATCCGATTAATCAGAACTTACCGCAGAGATATAGAATGGGAGATGATATGAAGCTACCTACCTTTAAGGGTACAAGAGCAGAGGACCCGGAACAACATTGGTTTCTATGTGAAGCCATGTGGACCATTAAAAAAATCAACGACGATAACCTTAAACTTGTACAGTTGGTCACTACACTCAGAGATCGAGCTTTAACATGGTACATAAAGTATACCACAGTACCCAAGACACTTGCCCAGGTCAAGAACGCCATGATTAAAGAGTTCAAGAAACCTAAGCCTGAATCTCAGTGCATTACAGAGCTCAAGGATATTAAGCAGCTACCATCAGAATCAGTATGGGACTTTGACCAGAAATTCAAAGCTCTTATAGACCAAGTAAGCTTTGAGTTTGCGCCGGAGCAGCATAAGGAATGGTTTATTGCAGCGCTGCTCCCTCACATCAGATTGCCACTAATGCAGCAGAAACTCCAGACGCAGGATGACGCGTTGGAGATGGCGATGAAGCTAGAAGCTTCACCTTTAGCAGAAACCAGTGCAGGCATGACAACTCTACAGAACCAGTTTGCCAACCTCACGTTACAGATACATGAACTTAAGAAAGGAAAAGAGGTTATGCAAGACATATGGTGCTTACGATGTAGAGCACAGGGTCATACTAAAGACAACTATCCAGTCTTTGCAGAATATTTAGCGTCAGGGGCTCCCAACCCCTTACCACGAACGCAAGGGCCATGGTGTGAAATATGCAAAACACAAGGACACCCACCTCAGCAATGCCCTTTGCTTCAAAAGTATGTACAGACACCTAAGAACCTATACTGTGTCTTCTGCAGCTCTGTCAGACATGATGAATAGAATTGCCGAGCCTATGATCTCATGTTAGATAGAAAACATGACGTATACAGAGTCCAGTCAGAAACACAGGGTCCAGCAGCAGGACCACAACCTGATCCGACTTATGATGGCCGGGGAGGAGGATTCAGAGGACGAGGCCGTGGAGGACGCTTTGCACGAGGAGAAGGCTTCGGCAGAGGAGAAGGTTTTGGCCGTGGTCGTGGACCAATCACTTGTTATAACTGCGGAGTTGTAGGACACTATGTTAGGGACTGTCAGAGCCCCACTACCACTTGTAACGACTGCAAATCTTATGATCATACCATAGAGGAGTGTCCTACCTTGATAGCTAAGATCAAAGACCCTAAGCCAGCAGTACACCAGAACATCCAGCTTATTGCTGCTGAGCAGGCAGAACCAGAACCAAGAGTCAGTATTGTGACTCGTAGCGGTGCTTCCATCAGTGGGACATCGCAGGAGACCGAAAAGAACACAAGTCAGGAGTGGGTGCCCAGAGCTCCTAGTAAAGCAACAGCACTCGACCTACAGAAGAATAAAGAGACATTCCATGAAGCCAAGGCTTCCTCTGATGAACCTACACAATCAGGATCGTAGGTACCGTCGTCTAGGGGCGTACCGTAGCAAGCACCTTGTGGCGATAACTCTGAACAGATACCGCAGGCTACCACATCGGGAAGATGCGACGAGGATGAATCGACAGGAAGTGTACAATCCTTCCTTCGCAGTTGCTTGAAACTCATGAGAAATGAAAAATCTATCGGCGAACTGCAACGCATCATAGACCAGTGTCAGCAACCTTCTCTCTCGGGAAGTGCACACCGCGCTGTTCATAATATTACAGGACATACCAGGACTATAAGAGAGATGAAGCTCACAGCACAGATTGGAGAGTTTGAAATGGACGAAGTCGTCTTAGATCTGGGATCAGAGGTGAATGTTCTAACTAAGCAGACATGGGAACAGATGGGTAGTAACTAAGAAGACATGGGAACATATGGGTAGCCCTCAGTTAGTCAGATCGCCTATCCACCTGAGATTAGCCAATCAGCAGCGAGTATCACCCTTGGGTCGACTACCGCAGGTTCCAGTTGACATTGACGGAGTTCGTAGTTTTACGGACTTCGAGGTTATAGAAATCATTGGCGACAGTCGACCGTATCCAGCATTATTAAGTATCGATTGGGCGATCGGTAGCAAGGCTGTCATTGACCTAAAGAGAAGACAAATGACCTTCGAGGATGTGCAGATCCGGGTCATCGTGCCGCTGGATCCTCACCAAGGTCCTAGATACATTGAACCTATCCGAGCAGAAGAGGAGGCACATAACATGGATAGTCTCTACCAGATGACTGCGAACCAGAGCGACTACATCAATCCAACCGCAGAAGGGAACATTAGTTGGCGATGCAACAGCTCATGCACATCGGATTCCGATATTGGTCTAGAGAACTGGCAGAACAGACTTTACGAAGTCTCAGCGCGCAGATGTACGTTTCTGAGTAAGTCACTACGATGGATTGGCACAGAGATCACTGAGATTCCATCAACTGCACACCCGGTGGCAGTGAAGGGGTGTGTAATGTGAATTTCTTTTTCCGCCAAGGTAGTTGAACTCCTGGTCGAACAGGCAGAAGATAAGGGGGCCGGTGTGATGCAACATTCTCCGCCTTGCCGAAGTCTTCAAAACTTGTAGGTGGGACCTCTGCTGAGCCAGAAGGGTTCATCTCGGGATCCTCCGGTATTTTCCTTGATTGCTTGTGTCTGTCTTCGTTCCTCTTAGAGTGAACTTCTGGTTTAAAATTCTTCATGGTAGATCGTGTCTGCATTGGCTGAGTCGGTGCTGGGGGAGTTTCTTCACGGGGTGTAGAGGCCGGTGGGTTGCTTATAAGGTTCAGCAGACCTGTCTGTTCAAATTCTCTCAATAGTTCCTGAAGTTCGCGATCAACTGACATGGACTTAATTGGAAGACTCAAGGAAATGCGTAATGCGATTTCCACAGGTCTGGGTGTCTTCTTATAGAGTCCATCGACCAAATCTGTCATAACTATGCATTGAAGACACCAAATCTGACAAAGATCTTGTCCAAACGGCGCTAGATTTCTAAGGATCTCATTATTACAGGAAGTTAATGCAGTTAACGTACCGGCGCCGCCAATTCTGATTTTTTTTAACGGTCGGGTTTTGAGCTCCGACACACCTGTCCTTCTTCGGCACCACCAGTAACTCCAGCTGCACCATAATAACGATATTCGACACTTCCTGACACCTTCGATAGAGCTTCGAGCTTCGGCCTACGACAGAATGTCTTCCACAGCCTCAATGATTCCTGTTGCGAGCGTCTTATCTAACTCCACCCTGACTTTTTCTTTATACTTAGGGTTCAGCCTATAAGGGCGTTGCTTCACAGGCTTCGCATCAGGTTTCAAAGGGATTTTTATCACTCCTATATCACCAAGGATACCTTTCATTTCTGAGAACTTCGTCGGGAATAGGTCCTGATACTCATGGAGAAGTTGGGTCACTTTGCTTACCGTTTCTTCATCCCAATAATCTCCAATAGTAGCATACTTAGGCATTTCTTCTGACCCAATGTTTACTTGCCTCGTCTTCAAGGGCTGAATCACTTCTGGTGCTTCAACTGCTGGTCCATGTACTTCGCAGTGTCCTTCTGACTCAGGAATGTTTATGTTGCGTGGGTCATCCACCTCGTCAATTACGAGGTTATAGCATTCTACTACATTAGCTTCTTGTTCTTTCCAATCAGGTTGGTACTCGGCTATTGCTTTACCATCAAACACCTTAGTGTGGATCAGCCTAACAGCTGTGTCCAAAGCAGGACAAACCTCATTAATAGAAAATGTCAGCACAAAACTATCCCAACTTACAGTACCCTGGCGAAGCTCCACTTCTGCATACCAATTCTTCGCGACAGGTTCCAGGGTGTGCATGAACCGATGTACCCATTCTTCACGAGGGACATGCTTCCATGCTTCATAACACTATTCCAAATGTTCTTGAGGGCTAATCTGACCATTAAACCTACTTCGCACCTCCTGAGGTTGATCCACGAATCTGAGGCGAAGAAGCTTTTGACAAGCTTCCCAACTCTGAATATACTTCTTATGACCATTCCACCATCTAGCAGCTGTGGCTCTAAATACTGAATCTAGAGTTTCCATTTTCTGTGAATCTGGTACCTACTCTGAAAATTGCAAAATAAACTCTTCGGGGTCTGTCAAGCCATCAAAAATAGGTAAGACTCTTGTCTGTGAGCCAAGCCATCTGAGAGACTTGGTAATTCTTGCACATCGATGTCCATGTAGCTCATAAAGTCTATGCTGCCAATTCTCTAGGCCTTCATCTAAATCAGTCATGCAAGAACTATCACACTTCCAATCCATTATACCTTCAGTAATAGGGTTAACATAGTCTTCCTCTTTAGCTGTGATGTTGTAGATATGATCCAAAACATCCTGATCCTCATCTCTGACTGGCTCTGTGTACCTTTCTCCTTGAGAAAGGTCCAAGGGGACTATGACTCTCAAGCCTTTTCCTTCAAAAGTCATATGTCTGTTCTTAAGATTGATTACTGCAGAATTCTCTATTGCCCATTCAATTCCTAGCAAGGCTGGATAGGGGTTGCTATCATCAATTATCTCAATGACTTCAAAATCTGCTAAGGTACTAACTCCATCAATGTCTACTGGGACGCTGGAGAATCTTCCTAGGGGCACAATCTTTTGCTGATTGGCTAATCTCAATTGTATAGGGGACCATTCAAGGGTGGGTTTTCCCGTTTGTTCCTGTGTCTGCTTAGTTAAGACATTGACTTTTGATCCCAGGTCTAAAATGATATTAGGCATGTCATACTCTCCTATCTGAGCATGCAATCTCATTTCTCTTTCAGTTCTTCTAACTCTATTGACAGTTTTTTCTTTACCAGAGCTTCGCTGAGGTTCACAAGAAGCAATAACTTTCTGTAACTCATTTAAAGCATTCTGATTTCGTAAGAGCTTCATACAACTCTGTAAAAATGTCGACAGTGTACTTAATTTCTCTGTCGAAGCTTCTTGAGACTGCAACTGCTGTTGATGCTGCTGCGCAGGTGCTACTGCTGTGCTCAGGTCAACAAAGTATTTTTTGGCTTCCATAAATGTTTCTTTTTCTCTTCCCACATTAAAGGTTGGAACTTTCTCTGGGGTCTTACGAACCCAAGCCTTGTCAGGTTGTTTTTCCTTATTCTGCACTTGTGTCGTAGCTCTACTCCTTGTAACAACGTTAATGGCTGGGACAGGTCTTTGCTCTATAGTAATCATCTAAATATTATGAGGAGGAGCACTATTTATTTCTTGTATCTTGGCTATTAGCTGCGGGCATTGCTCAATGACATGATCTACTGCTCGACAATATTGACATGTCGTAGTTGGGTTCCGACAGTCTCTAGCTAGATGTCCTGCCTGGTTACAGTTATAGCACACAACCTGGCCTCGACCTCTTCCAGACATACCACCACGACCACGTCCTCCAAAAGTACCTCGAGCTTATGTATTACCACGGTAACCATATCCATCATTGCCTTGTGCATCGTTTTGTACCCTATAAGCATCATATGTTCGCTCTTGCATAAGGTCAAAGCTGCGACATTCCTCTTCGTTGTGTATCACTGACTTACAGAACTTGCAATAGGGATTCTTAGGGACTTGCACATATCTTTGTAGCAAATAGCAGTCTTCAGGTCAATGCTAGCCAGTTGTTCTACAAATCTCACAATATAGAACATTAGGGTTAAATGGGTTCGGCACACCAGTATTCAGGTAATTTCTTAGCGCAGGGCATTGTTCCTTGTCATGACCTTCTGTCCTACATCGTGTACACCACACCTATTCACAAATATATTTCCCTTTTTTCATGTCATGCAGCTCCAAAGCCATTTTTGCTAACTGCGCTTGTATTTGTGCTATGCCAGAATTATCTTCGACAGGAGCTGTCTCTAGTTTCATGGCAATCTCCAAAGCCTCTTGCTGATCAGCAACCTTCTGTTGCATGAGTGGCGTTCTGATATGAGGTAATAAGGCTGCAATGAACCATTCTTTATGCTGCGCTGGTCCAATAGTGAAACTAACTTGATCTAGTAGAACTTTGAACCTCTGATCAAAGTCCCAAACTGATTCACCTCGTCTCTGCTGAATCTCTTTCAATTCAGTTATACACTGTGATTCTGATTTAGGCTTCTTGAACTCTTTGATCATTGCTGATTTAATATCAGCCAAGACATGGTTCTGAGTACTGGAAAACTTCATAAACCAAGTCAAGGCTTGGTCTCTAAAAGAAGTGACCAGTTGCGCTTTTCTTACATCTTGATCCAAAATGTTCTTAGCTGTCCACACAACTTCGCATAAAAACCAAAATTGTTCTGGATCCTCTGATCCAGTTCCTTTGAAAACTGGGAGCTTGATATCATCAGTCATATGGGCCATAGCGGACTGAGGGGGGGGAGAACTTACTGGGGTAGACTGACCCGCGACCGGAATACTCGGGCTAGGGTTACTACCAGACCGCGACGGGTTCCCAGGGGTAGCAGATCTTCACTGCGGGGTTATAGGAGGATTTCTAACAAAAGGGGTTTCTTTAGATTCAGGGTCTTCTGGCGTATACGCGGTATTCTGACCTAGGGTATAGGATTCTAGGTTTCTCTTGTATCTTTTACCACTTCGCAGCAAACCACTTTGCTCATCGAAGTTACTTTCACTTCTAAACATAGGTTAGTAAAAATAATTCTAGCAATCTGATTCTATAAGCAATATGCCCTTCTCAGCCAAGAGCATTTTAATTTGCAGACTAAATGAATTTAGGTACTTACCCCTTGGTCCTTTGAAGAACTGCCTTTCAGCTTCGCTAAAAGAGGTACTTGTGTCAATGGCAAATTCTGTCACAAAAGCTTCAAGGGTTCGCGTTGTCCAGAAATCAACAGCTCGCGATATCGCGTTATTCACTCTTTTCAATATATTAATTCTTGCTGGGGTCCAGTCAGGAAACTGATTTTCTTGGAAGTTCGTCCTTCTCTCTGTCAACCTGGATAACCACTGGTGCAATTCTATGTGGATACTACCAAAGAAAATTTCGTAAATATCAGCAAAAACGTACCTTTGCAATAATTCATCTGAGCTACGACGAGGATCCTTATTTTCTTGTTTCGCAAATTTTTGATAGGTAGCTTCAACCCAATCACCGATTTCTTTTACTGAGGGCCTCCAAAACATAGCCCTTCAGGTACGACGTAAATCCCTCTTGAGCAGATACTGAGTTCAACTGGAAATAGAACCAATTTGTTGGGCTATAGGGTAGACCTGGGTTTTATACCATTAACTTCGCACCAACAAACAGACCCACAGTGTTGGCCCTTTCGGCAACAACCTGCGTACAGGTTGCAGTCTCACCCGAAACAGCTATGGGGTGCCGCAGAACCAGGTTTCTGCAAGCAGAAGAGGGATATTACTGTACCTTTAGCCTTAACAATAAATATTTATACCAAACAGAGCTTCGATATTCACTTAATTAGCTTTGTAGTTAGATAAAAGGCGTTTCTTGCTCAACCCTTAACTGGGAATTCACAGCGAAGTTAATATTAACAGTTATCTTACTTTATCAATTATCTACTTATCAATGCATAAAATAACACCATAACAGAAACAACACAAAAGAACCACAACACAAGATATAACGTGGTTCACCCTCAGTGTAGGGGCTACGTCCACAAAACTGCGCTTTTATTCCACTTCTTACAAAACAACAGTTCTGATCTGCGCACTCAGCAGCAGATCCGCCCTTCAAGTCTAACTGCGCACTTAGCTGCAGTTCCTTTCTTACAATCTCTAAGCTGCGCACTTAGCTGCAGTTTATTTCTTTACAAAACCCTCTGCGCACACAGCTGCAGAGGTCGTCCACGCACACAGCTAGGACTTGACCTTAAAACCCAAAAAATAGATCTATCTTCTTCGCATCATATGATCCTCATTTCATTAGATGATCTTGACATATTGACATGAGTGCCTATTTATACAAGTGCACTATTACAAAATCATGGGCTTACACCTGAATTTTATGGGCAATTACAAAAAAGAGGGCTTTGACTCAACCCCGACACCCCTAAGACTATTTTGAGTTGCAACTCCGCTTACAAGCTTCCACAAAAACCGCGGAGTTACCAAATGAGTGACCATTAAGGTGCGCGCCCCAACAGGCCCATTGAGGCCCAATGCTGTAACACTGCTCTGATACCACACTGTCACGTCCCCTCCCGTCCTAGAGGATGCGATCACGACGCTGCTGCTATCATTTAAGTGGTGATCTAAGCCCCATGAACATAATAATAATAAAAATGCATTTAACATGAAACATTTACATGTGCATAATGTAATCTACAGTGGAAGCAAGTACGTTAATTCAAGCATTCAACATGTTCACCATCATTCATTAAACAATTGTAGTTGCAAAGGTTAAGCACAAGAGAGACTTATCTTGAGAAGAAGCTTGTCCCGCAACCAGTTATGTTGCTGCAACGTTCCACCTAACCATAGTCCAATGTGATCGTCAATCTCTCAGCCCCACTGCCACCCCTGAGCTGGGAATGATTCCCATAAGGAATAAGGGAACTACAACAGGCTCACACATAGCCAAAACACATCAAAATTCAGCCAAGCCAAAACTACATTTGGGTTTATCAGGCTGCTAAGGAGGTGGAAGGTTGAATTGCTAAGTTAGTGAGCTCAACCACAAAGCTATGGACACCTACACAAGATTTGCCTTGTATTTCCTAACACCTACACACCCAACATAAGGAAGCATCCCCTTCTCTGCTACACAGTCCCTTGGCCTATGCCTTCCATTCCAATGCTCTTCAGGGCGTGTAAAGAAGAAAAACCAACCTCTCTTGATCTGTCTATGAGGTTCATTTCCACACTAGGTTTATCAAGCTAATTCTTCCCCAATTCCACTCCAAACCAGTTCATACCAAAACAAAGGATGCACACACAACAAAATGCAAGTTATGGGTTTGAATAAAAATGTTTTTCAACCAAAAATGTAGTGGTAAAATGGGGAAATTGACCCTTGGGTGAGCAATTCGAACTCAACAACGATTATGGGAATTTCATGAGCAAAAACGACTGCTATAAACCCCAAAATCGTGAATCCTTGATGGCCATTCACTCAGCAACACAAAAACGAATTTCCTGGGCATGGAAAATGAGGAAAATGGCAGGAAAATGTGAGGGAGACAACCCAACCACTGGGCATTACAAAAACAACCTCCCATCCATGGGAAAAATGAAGTAAACAACCAAAAACGTGAAATGAAAACACACAGGAAGCTCCAACTGCCTGATAGAGCCCAACATGAAGGAGAATGGTGAGGAAAATGAAAACGTGAATGCATAATAGAATGGGCATACATTTTTTTTACTTGCCCAGGAAGTCTACACACGATTTTCCAAAGTGGGTGCTTTGCCAATTCAAATTTGACTCCCATACTCTTCCCATCCCCATGCAATAACTACCTCAACCAATTTATGGCATAAATAAATGATTGGGCACAAAAGACAAAATGGGTAGTTGACAGTTTGATGGGTTCTCCCTTTGACATTTGGCTTTTCCCCATTGGCTCAAAGGTTTGAATACCTCGGGGCCTTATCCTTAGGAAATCATGCCCCCATCTCTTTAATGTTGCATTGACATAGCTGGTTGTGATTATTTTAATTAAATTGCATATGTACATGATGTCCAAGTTATAATGTGTCGGGCTAGCACGAAATACCATCGACATTGATTTTAACTGCTGAAACATAACCCACTAAATCGATGGTGGGGCCTTGGCCTTTAGCTCCACACCATGATTAAATACAATATTTACATCACATATATTTTAATGCAAACGGGGTCAAAACCGGGGTGTTATACATACACTATGATTAGGGAGCCTTTTGTCAACTCTCTTATTTTGTCCACCCAATCCATATAGTCCCACCACTTTGGTGGAAGGCCAAGATGTTGTGATAGACAAGCTATGTATGAGGTCTAGTAGCATTGCCACAATTATCTACACAACCATCATCTAATGGCCTTAAATGATAACTTCTTTAGTCTCCTCCTCACTATATCATAGATTAAAAGTTGCCCAAAAAAATTGGTCCTAGCAATGATGGTCAAGGCCCCATAATCTTGGAATTGGACTCTATTCATGATGGTTGGGTTTAACTCCCAAGCACAATGATGGTCCACCTCCAAACTTCAGTTTCATCAACACACAGAAACACAATGTTTGTTTTAACTATCAATAATGTCATGTGCATACAAATTTAATAAATAGAGCAGGCTATAGATGCAACCACCACAAGCACTAGCTAAGACAAACATTATGTTATTTAGAAATAAAAAATGCTCTCTAGACTGTAATCGACCCCTTGGGTGTACTATAGTAGCATGAATAAGATGAATTGTTAATGCTCCTCCTCAACTTAAGTGTTAATAATATACCACCTATCGAGTGGAATGTATTGTTACATTGCATGGCAAAGCCATGCTCGACAAACTTAACAACCATGACAACCCCACTATTTCACAAGGTGAAAGACACCACATTCTTGGGAAGAATTAAATGCTGGTGGGTGGAATATCAACATCTCATGTTGACCAACCAATCAAGCCTTCAATGGTGACAGTAGCATGAAAACTCCATGACATAACGTAACAATAAACATAATTAAATGGCTCAAAACCTAGGACAAATAAAAATCTAATATAACCAAACAAAAGTCAAAAGGTGCCAACCATTGGGAGATGGATCAATTTCACAATCTTCAGGGATTGCCTCCCAACCATTGACAACAAGGTCTTGATAATGATTAAAAATTCCAAACTATCAATGTTGGGATGATCTATAGGTCTTTCCATGTAAAAAATGGCAAGCACAAGCATGTGGAAGTCACCATTCCTTTGAGTGGGCAAAAGAGGCTAGTTGTGTAGGTGTTTCCTCTATTATTAGATCGCATTCCCTTATATCTTTAAGGTTGTCTTGATAAGATTGAATGTACTCAAGGAGCACTAGGTGGATCCTTTCTCATGGTATAATGGGCACCTCCCATAAATCAAGGAGTCGCACCATGTATGCCACATCCATTTCCACTTTTTGCACTTAAACAATAATTTATGTGTATAGGTTCACATGAATTTACAAGTTGTTATACAAGATGAAACTTTTAATAAGCCCATTGATATAAAATAAATTGTCATTCATTTTCTTCCATAAGAAAACGTTGTCAACTGTAATGAAACTCGAAAATTAATAGCCCAAGGGAGTTACCCCACAATAGGACTACTTGATAGGTGATGGACATGAGAATGAATTGACCTCTAAAGGTAACCACCCAAATATAAGTAGTGTTGCCAATGCGACATTGCTAGAAGACATGTACGTGCATCTAAACACGACACGAAGAGGACAATTAGGTTATGATTCCCTGAGTGAGTTAATCTCTTACCAACAACAAAGCCACTCATGATAGGTGACCAAGCAAAAAAATATCTTTCAAGTTCCACCAAAGGATTCTAAAGGCTCAAAAGGGTAAACAACCAAGTCTTCTATTTCGATTTTAGCACCCAAATTATTTTTATTTATTTTTTTCCATTTAGAGGTTCGATCTCTATAATGCTTTAGTTTAAGTCATTTGGGTAGTCATCAATGACCCACTAGTTGCGATTTGTGAGGCTGTAGCTTTCGATGAATCTAGAGTCCTCCTACTACGTTGGATCCAACCACCTTGTTGAAAATACTCCAACTAACACTTGGACTTGGACTTAAGACCTCTTAAAACCCCAAAGGACTAGAAGGTGGTTTTCCCATTCACTTATAGACCTAAACCCTTTAGTACCTAAAACTTATATAAACAACCATTAAAAAAAAGTTTTGGAAGCTTTGGACATGACTCATTTTTGGTGAAGATATTAAACGTGTTTCACTTCCAATCTTACCACTAACCCAAATAAGCATACAAACCCAACTTGATAGATAATGAATCCAAAATCATTTTTATTTTTTTGATTCCATTCAATATAACACTATACAAATTTGTTAACACACATCTTGTTTTTTTTTTGAAGGGATAAGAGGTGGTTTACCATTTGTTAGAGGGCTAATGCACCTGTCATAATGTCATATCAACACGAGAATTGAGATTACATTCATTCATAATTCATAAATTCATAGTGGCTCAACAAGAGCATACATGTCACTTATAAGAATAACACAAGAATCGAGTTTACATTCATTCATAAATCATAAATTCATAGTGGCTCAACAAGAGCATACATGCCATTTATAAAAATTGAACCTGGGTGGGAAGGATAACATTCACTCCTCCCAACCACCCAAGCTACAACCAATGGACGATCTTATTTTCCACTCAAACCATCAATATTTGTTTATATTAATGTGATGTCTTGCAAACCCTTTATATTAATGTGATGTCTTGTGAATCCTTTTCGAACATAATGATTACAAATTATCACTATAAAAACAAACATATCCTAGCCTCGTCCTTGAGTTAGATTTTGTCTCACATTAATATTCCCCTCTCCTCATGGAACATTGAAAACCTCCAGCCGTGATGTGACCATGTTCCCACGCTCTTAGCATTTGTAATCTGATGCCGTGGTGGGAGGTCGAGAGGCGAGAGGCAAGGTCGTTTTCGTTTAGCCCACTTGTCATGTGACCACCTCCTGAGCTCTCATACCCTGAATTAAGTTTTCCAATCGCATAAAGTCCCTCTGTTGCCCTCCTGTCCTTTTTCTGTGCGTTCGTCTCAATTTTTCGTGTTTGAAATTAATTAATTTTCAAACAAGGGTCGCAGGTTCGGAACCACTGAAATCCGAGATTCGGATTTTCAGAGAGATTTTAGAAAGGAGCGCAAGGCTACTCTCTTCGCTGTCAGCATTCCACAATTTCAGCATTAAAATTCATTGAGGTAAAATTCTTTAAACGATTCAGTAGTAATAGTGTTTTTGGTTTACCCATTCTTTAGTATGGGGTTTTCTTTCGGCCCAGAATTTCAGTATTCCCGCCTTAGTGTTTTGATTCTTATTTTGTTTGATGGATATCAAATTATAACGCACTCATTTGCAGAATTTGATGAATTTGTTACATAGAAGATTAAAATAAATATTTTGGGCAATGCCATTACAATCCCCTTGTTATTAAAGCGAGGGGTAATTTGAGTTGCGTCTTCATTTTCCGTGTAAGGCTGCGTGGCTCGACACATAAACTCGCAAAATTGAACTTAAATGATATAATCATCATTGGTTCTTAATCTCATTTCCTCCGGACGTTCAAAGCTTGACAGAGTAATTTAAGGAACCACATGCCCTTGTGTGAGTTTAGACTTTTACCGAATCGTTAGTCTACTCAAACCATATTTTACAGCAATTAAACTAAACTTTACCAGCGTTTTCCAAATTGGTTATGCTTTTATATAGTTCGTAGAAGTTGTTTTAAATGCTCCCTTTCATCTGACGTATTGTGGGGAAAACTTGGAAAAATAGTCACGTGGCAAATATTAGCCATTATGTTTTCATTTATTTAGTCAATACCGGTATAACCTTGGCCTCTGCAACATTACTTTTTGGCACCGGAGTTATAATCAAAGAACTAATTTGTTTGTTTGAAGTTGTTTCAAGAAAGATGCTCCAAGTTCAGGGGCTGCACAACATAATAGACTTCCATTGGCTTAGATGTCAAGTTTAGGGTACTTATTTTGCCAAATTCGCTCAGGAATTCCATCCGGTCGCATCCCTTTTTGACATGCCATTTGGGTAGGGCAGACCACAATGAGAATGTAACACTTGTAGACTGCTTAATTCTTTGTCATCCTCTCCAGTGAACCAAGGCCATGTTGGCATAAACACATAAACCTTTTCATTTTACCTCTATTTAAAATTTTAAAGGTGAATTAGAGCTATGGCATGCATTCAGAGGCAGTCGATCTTGCTGTCAACAATTGGGTTTTGTCAGTGTACTGTACTGCCACTGCTTTTGTTAGTGCCTAAAATCTGTTCTAATGAATTTTATGTTTTACTATTTGGAGAACACTTTCTGCAGTAATATTAGAAGCCTTTTTCTGTATATTTAGGTTTTTTTTAGGTCAGGGAAAATTAAAATATCTTTTAAACTTGGTCTTTGTGTAGAAAATTTACAAGCTACATAGCACAAATAATGGGGTACCCCTTTAAAACTTCAACAGAAGACCCTCTGTACTGTCTATCCCATTTTACATGGGTATCCCTGTTAAAACTTCAACAGAAGACCCTCTGTACTGCCTGTTACCCCTCACAAACCACGAGGTTTGTTTCAGATTGAAGGTCCTCATATACCATGAGGTTTGTTTCAGATTGAAGGCCCTGCCTATGCAGGTTGCACTAGGAGTATGTGTGCTTATGTTGTTTATCTGATGCATACTTTTCATAGATTATCACCTTGTTGGCATCATCATCTCTTCTTTGGAGGCATGCATCTAGCACATGTGATGTTTGAGGGTCTTGCATACCTTTACTCACACATTTGATTGACCCTTAGCACATTTTGTGGAGAGGGATACCCATGAACTACGGGTTTCCCTAAGTAATGTTAGTTGATTATTTTGTTGACACGGTAAATTAATTTTTTGGTATGTTTTCATGGGTTCGAAAGGTTTCACCTGGATTATTGCTTCATTGATTTGTTAACCTCGAGGCAATACTCTCATCCTTCTGGTACACACTTCCCTAGGGCGCATACCTTGAGGATGGATGACTATACTATGGATGTTGGAGATTTGATATGCTAGATCGCCGTCACCTTGTGCCCATGGGTTCAACAATCAATTGATGGTTTGGGCACATATTTTCTCCTTATAACACATTTTGTGGAGAGGGATACCCATGAACTAAGGGTTTCCCTAAGTAATATTAGTTGACTATTTTGTTGACACGGTAAATTAATTTTTTGGTATGTTTTCATGGGTTCGAAAGGTTTCACCTGGATTATTGCTTCATTGATTTGTTAACCTCGAGGCAATACTCTCATCCTTCTGGTACACACTTCCCTAGGGTGCATACCTTGAGGATGGATGACTATACTATGGATGCTGGAGATTTGATATGCTAGATCGCGGTCACCTTGTGCCCATGGGTTTAACAATCAATTGATGGTTTGGGCACATATTTTCTCCTTATAACACATGTTTTTGATTATTTTATTAGGAGAACATCTCCTTAATGCACATTCTCCTAGGTCATCCCGTTTATGACACATTTATTGAGGAGATTGCTGGTAGTTTGCACATGGACCTAGGCCTTTGCACATGCTCCTTGGTCATCCTTCTATTGAAGGTCGTCCTTCTTGCACACATTTCTATTGTATTTCTTGAAGGATGAATTGGTTATTGCATGGGAGAGAGTTCTCTAACATACCATTCTTATTCTTGGTATGTTGTTGGCTTCTCAAGGTATTGGTGGCACATTTATTTGAGGGAGATAACTACTATTGGCAGACTTTCCTAGGGTGCACCTCCTCAAGGAGTATTTTACTGTTATTTGACCTAATAAATGTTGTCCTTTCACATTCTTCAAGGACACATTTGTAGAGGATTATTTTGTTGATTTGGTTCTAGATCCAAGGAAGCATAACCAACTACATTGGCACACTTCTCCATAGACTATGTTATATTATCTTGTTTTGGTCAATGTAATGCCCCTTCTTGGAATTTTTGCAGAAATGCACAAATTGGGCAAATTCGGGCTTAACTAGTTATGACTCTAGGGGGTTCCAACTTTCACCAAATGGTCCCGAATTTGAAAAGAAATGGTATGGTGAGTCTTAAAACATACCAAGGTGGTTTATGGACACTTTGTATCTGACTTTATACCTCTGCAACTTCATTTGGGGTTAATGACAAAAAGGGCAAGATTACTAGGAAATTGTGATGAAATCCCCCCTAGGGTGTAGGAAAAAAGGGCCTCCCAACTCATGTACAAACCTCCCAAATTTATAAGCAGATTATGGGGACTGATATAAGACATCATGGACTGTCATTACACATGGTTGTTGGTTCTGAAAACTGGTTATAGAGTTCCACATTCATTTGATAACTTTCAGTGAAATTACTAATGGAGAAATTGCATAATTAGCTTGGTTCTGACTCATGAAAGGTAGAGTTAAAGGTTAGATCAGGATTTGACATATAGAGACCATATACACCATAAAAATTTATGCCTAAAAAGTATTAAACACCATAGAAATCCCTTCATACAAGTCTTGTATACAACTCATTCAATATGGGAGTCAAATACATGAAAACTAGTGAATTAGTAGCCTGGAATTGCAAGAGTTTCACATATGGATTTCTTGGATTTCGACCCATAAAGAATAGGGACATGAAATTATAGAGTAACACATAATATATGGCTGTCATAACATCATCAAACTCAGAGAACATCCCTCATACAAATCTGATATAAAACTACTTCAAGATTGAAGCCAAATCCATGAAAACTAGTTATTCAACAGCATGGGAATGCAAGCCTTTCAAACTGGAGTTTCTTGAATTTCGAGCTACAGAGCATATGGTCATGAAATTACAGAGTTATACATCATTTATGGCTGCCCCATCATCATCAAACTTATATAAAAGTTGATACAAATCTGATATACAACTCTTTCCAAAATGGAATCCAAATACATGAAAACTAGTCATTCAAGAGCATGGGAATGCAAGCCTTTCATGCATGGATTTTTGGTATTTTGACTTACATAGCATATGGACAAAAGAGTACATATCCATACATCATATACCCAAGCTTGGGCACCAAATATCCTCAGCAAAGTGCAAGCACCACTCCAACAAGTGCACCATCAACATGAGAGTGAGGGGGAATGGAGAAGAAGGAATGAGAGAATAGGGAGATAGATGAGGATTCAACTACATGTACCTTCAACCTGCAAATATAACTCCTTCATTAAGCTCCAATGAGAGGTTTGAATGGCCTCTCCATCAACCAACTTGGAACTGAATCCAACTCCCTCGAAATTTGTTCACAAGCAGGGAGAGTGAACACTCACCGTGCAATGGACAAGCAAGAGCTCTTCAAAATGCCAAAGGCCAATTAACAAATGATCAAAAACTATTCTCATTCCTCATGACATCATTTTATTAACTTCATGAGGCCTCCTAAGGTCGAATTTCCCTCCATGGGATTCCTCCAACTTATCTTAGTGGTTTAGTAACTCTCATGACACTTGTCTTCCTCTTCATGCTCCAATTCTTTCCCCATTTCGAATGGCTGCCTCTAACTCCCAAATTCGACCTCTTGGTGGCTATTTTTAGCCCTGTCATGTCATATTTGTCATATTTCTGCAATTAGGTTTGAATTTGTCATACTTGTCATAGAATCTTTCATCATTTGTTGTCATAGAGTGCATGGAATCTCCTTCCAAGTGGCACAACTTGTCTTCTAGTCTCTTCCTCTTCCATGGGAGTTACTCTTCTTTACCTATTCGAATTCCTTGGCTCATTATATGATATTTGACACCACATTACCCTCCAGTAATGTTACATTACCCATGTGTTCGAATTTGGATGAAGATCATGCGAAGTGTGTGGGGAATCTAGTCATCCAAAGGCTCCACAAGCTTCCAAGTGTCTTCATGAACCCATGCCACCTTATTTTCTTAGCATTTATCATTTATGTGACCCATTTAAATGTGAATATGGTAAACTAAAGTCCATTTGGGTTCCATAGCCCCTTATGACAAAGTTTATGTCTCCATCTCAACCTAGGGAACTAGCAGGTTGGTGGAACATTATTTGCAGTAGTCTTATTTGGAAATTATTTAATTGGGGACATGCCAATCAATGTGTTCATGTTGCACACTTCTCTAGGGTACATTCATTATCATGGGTTATTTTATATTACATGGCCAAGTCAAAGTGGCCCAAAGAGTCCTTCTTGCTCACATATCAGGGGCCCACCTCCTCAAAGATTATTTGATTGATTTGGCTCTAAATCCAAGGAGGCATAACCACCACATCTTTATAGGGCACATCTATTGTGGAGAGTATTTTACTTTATTCCTTGGACAAGGAGCCCCTTGGAGAGCATCCCCTTCCATTTGACTTTGCAAAAATATTATTTTATTGAAGAGTGGTTGTTGAAGGTTAACCTTGAAGATCATTCAAAAGGAGAAGAGGACAAATGGAACCTTGCATGGGCTTGCACAAGCATCTTACTTGAAGACGAAGATATGTGGTGCTCTCACTTATGTAGCCTCATTATTATAGTATTTTATTAGGGTATTTTGGTCTTGAGTTGGTCTTGAGTATTTTTCATTATTCTAGTATTTTATGAGGGTATTTTAGTGTTTTCTAGTATTTGATTAGGAGAAATAAGTGAATCTAGAAACCACATAGTATTTTATTATAAAAGGAGTTGAGCTGAAATTTAAATAAGGATTTGCTCACTTCGTTTTTAGGGTTGCTGGATTGTTAAACTAGCAGCAACAAGGAAGGTCTTCCTGCATGCAAAAGACTTAAATTAGGAAGCCAATTGTATTTAATTATTTTTCCTAAAATAATAAAAGTGATCTAATTGTTTATTGACTTTAAGTGAAAGTGAAATTAGGGTTTTCGCTTTACCCATAGTTATAAAAGAGAGATTAATTGGTGGAGAGGACACAGTTGCATTTCGACAGAGACGGAGGAAGAAGTGCGAGAGAGAGAATTTTGACGAAGAAGACAGAGGAGCACTAACTCAGGAAGGCAACCCTAAATTGCAGAGGAGAGAAACAAGAGACTTTGGCTGAGGTACACCATACAGTAACATTGTACAACAACAGGTTGCCTTGGGAACCACGCCATCTCACAGGTTTTTCTTAGTGATTTTTGGGTGTTTCAATTTTGCCATCTAGGGCATAAATCGATTTTCTGATATTATAAAAGTTATGTATTTTCTTAATAAAAATATCCTCTCATACTGCTGCACCGGTTTTCCCATCTTGGGTTTTGTTCAGGGGTTTCTACCCAAAAGGATTGTGTCGTTTCTATTGATGTGATTGATGTTGTAAATGGTTCTCAGTTTTATATTATGTTGCATACTGTAAAGAAGTCCATGTGTGGTTATTTCAGTTAACATGGACTTGGGGAATTCTCCCCTTGAAACTTAGTTGAATATCTCGAAGGTAATAAAGTTAATGGTTTCGCTTCTTGTGGCATATTTGCTTGGACCAAATTTTATTGAAGACTAATGCTAGAATTTGCTTGCATCAAATGTGTCATAAAGGGATGAATATGGTAACCTTGTTCCTTTATTTAGAAGAGCTAATGTGTATGGTTCATTCCTCTCTAATGCCTTTGTGTTTATTGTTGAAAATGTGAATGGGTATCTATATTCCTAATTAAGAATTTGCTGCCATTTACATTGTCAATTGATAAATACACCCTAATATATTGGTGGAATCTCTCCTTAATTTGGGTTTTCACAACTTATTTTATGCAGGAGTGGACAACAACATAGGCATGTTCATGGATTGTTAATCTTGATTGCATTCACATATTTTCTCATTCGAAAGAAGCTTATAATTGTTGTCTTTCCTAGTTTGCCCTTGACTCCACTTGCCTAATGGATTTGCACTATTCTTGGTCCACCCATCACCTTATGCATAAAATTGAATCACAAATTTTGTTTTGCCAAAGATTAATTCTTCATTTCACCTTAAGCTTCATTTGCATATCTTTGTCAATCCTATTCTAGGGATACCTCGTTGTGCCATAAGAGAGTTGACCTAAAGTGAGAGGAAGGGTTGTTGTGGTTACAATGAGTAGCTTTTTTGAGTTCCTCCAAGGTTGCACTTGTTATTTAGGGTTTTTACCACAAGGTGTGTAGGTTTGGGAGGTAACATTTCAGCATCGTTGTCAAGGATAAAGTCCATTTTTTTAAATTCAGTAGACATGGCTACAATGATATGATGAGAAGATTTGTTGAAGATCAACATTTTGTTTTGAAGTGAAGAAGTATGATACCATCCCAAGGAAGGTTGTGGGATAAACTGCTTAGCCCTTTGGATTTTTAATGCATTCTTGGATATCCACATAAGTTCATTTTTCAACATGTTGAATCTAGCTTCACAACATGTTGAATCTTTCATTCAGTTCATTGCAAGTTTCAACATTGGCTATGAAGATCTCATGATGAAAGCATTTGCGTATTCTTTGAATGGGAAAAGTGCATGGGAGTAGTATTGTGATTTCAGCTCCCCCAAAATATATTCCTTTCCATACTTAATCAAAGATTTTCAGAAATTTTGGGGTTTTTGTATGGGGTACATGATGAATATGTGGTTATTGAAGACTCTATTGCAGCTCCCCATGAAGAGGAGATTGGTAATGATGAAACAAACATCCTCTTCATCCAATCTTGAAGACAAGGGTTTGATAAGCTAGTTGCCTCCTCAAAATTTTGAATTTAATTGTCAAGCTTTTGATGATCTAAAGAGGGCAAATTTGTCAAATACTTAATCCTTAGGGATTATAGTGTATTGTAATTGTTATTATTATTATTCATTTAGGAGTAATATGAAGAGTCATAGGTGAATAGGAATAGTCACCAAACCGCTTGGAAGATGAAACCAAAGGTCATATCTAAATATATTTATATGTGACTCACATTAATTAAATAATGAAAGCTTTGGAGTTATTCAAGGCGTGTCAATGGTATCAGAGCCTTGGTGTTTTTAGATGACTCCATGATCACCACTGGCTTGCTCCATAGTTATCTTGCTCTACAACTACCAATCCAACGTGTGCTTGGGGAGGATTTATTAGTGCTTGAGGTGAATTTATATTGCTCGAGCGAATTTTGCAATGTTTGGGGTGAATTTAACAGTGCTTGAGGCGAATTTGTATTGGCTGGGTGAATTTTGCAATGCATGTGGCGAATTTAATAGCGCATGAGGTGAATTTGTATTGCATGGGCAGATTTTGTAGTGCCTTGGGGGGATTTCACAATGCCTAAGGTGAATGTTCCAGTGCTTGGGGTGAATTTGCTTTGCTTGGGGCGAATAGTGCTTGGGTGAATTTGCTTTGAATGTTACAATTATAGGTTGAGATGATTTTGTTTATGAAAACACAATCTCTTGTCTCAGTTGTAGGTGTTTTGCTTAATGACAGATAATTATCCACAATTGTTAAGAAAGATCTAGCATACTCTTCTCTTCAATGATCTTTGGGATGGCATTTGCGATGGAGATACTTCACCTACCGGACCTACAGGAGATAATGAGCTTGTAATATGGACGAATAAAGATAAGAAAGCACAATGCCTTGATTGTTGCTTATGTTAGTGAAGATTTGAGTTGACACATAAGATCTATCAGAGATTCTTTGGGTGCTTTGAATTTTGAAGAAATTGAATATTTGTATGATTCACATTGAGAGTTGGAGCTAACTCAATTGTTGTTGAAGCTCTTCATCGTAGAGCTGAACGATAATGATCCCGTGGCTTTAGAATCTAAAATTAAAGCCATCATGCACGGCATTGATGCCGTTGGTGTGAAGGTAGATAATGTTCTCACAACCTTCATTAAGGTCCTCTAACCCACCTATTCTCATTATCTTGAATCACTTCAAGCTATTGGCCAATTGAAGTCCCTCAATTTTGACTCTTTGGGGGAGGAAATTGCAAAATGCGAGAAAGCTTTCAGGGAGAAGACAATTCATCCCATTGAAGAAACTATTCAAAAAGGGAAGAATCAATCACATGATTATTCTAAAGGAGAAGGTAGCAAGAGAGGTTGTGGAAAGAAGGATTTCACTTGTAGGTGTAGGCATAATCAAGGTGAGAGATATGATCTTCACTGTGGTTGTTGTGGCAATAATGGACACGATTCAAAAATATGTAGGATCCCATGGGAGAAGATCAAAGAAAAGCATGAACAAAAAGAAGAAAATGGTAAATCTCTTGAACCCGCTCATTTTGTTATTGCTCATTGCAATATTGGCATAAATGAAGATTTGTTCAAAACTTCTTTTGCTTCTCGGAGAGATGCATGGTTGTTTGACATTGGTGCTACTTGCCACATGACTTTTTAGAGAAATTTCTTCAAGGAATTCAATGACAATGTAGCGGGTGCAATATACTTTGTAGATATATCCAATGTCAAACCTTTAAGAATTGGCACTATCAAGTTGAAATTGCATGGTTTCTCGGATTTTCTTTTGCATGTTGTTCTCTATCTTCCTTGGTTGCAAAGACGATAGAGTTGAAATAAGGAGGTCATTCTATTTACATGTTAGATGATAGAGTTGAAATAAGGTCTTTCAACAACATAGTCATCATGATATGATGGGAGGATGAGAGATTGTTGTTTTTGAAAGGGACATCGACACATGCACAAAATTTTGTATACCCCTCTTACCATGTTGAAGGTACATTGTCATCCAGATTTTTGTAGCATTTTAGATTTGGGCACATCAATTATGATGGTCTTTGTATGTTGAAGAAAAATGGTGTTTATGGTTTGCTTACCATTCCAAGGAATTTGAAGGAATGTGATGCACGTATCCTTGGTAAACATAGCAAGTAGTCTTTTCATGATTCCACTTCGAGAGCATGTAGAAAGCTAGAGTTGATACATTTTGATTTGTATGCCCCCATGCTTGTTGCATCTGCTTTTGGTAATAAATATATCATGACTTTTATTGATGACTGTGCACCATGATGTGTTGGGTTTATTTGTGAAACATAAATCTCAAGCATTTGAAACATTTAATTTTTTTCATGTATGGATTGAAAATGAAGCACAATCTCGTAAGCACTCTTCATACTGATAATGGAGGGGAATATACTTCTAATGAATTTGAAAGCTATCTTCGTTGGCATGGGATTAAGCATCAAACCACTGTTCAGTGTTTTGTACAATCCTCAACAAAATGGTTTAGCAGAAGTTGATGTTTTGGGGTGATGCAATTCTTTGTGTAGTGTATTTGAAAAGCATAAGTCCATCTCATGCTCTTGGCAACACGACTCCTTATGAAATGTGGCATGGATGCATTCCTTCCATGAGGCATCTTAGGGGTTTTGGTTGCACTTGTTATGCCTTGCTTCCTAAGGTGCAAAGAAACAAACTAGGTGCAAGGAGTCACAAGTGCATCTTCTCGGGGTACTCAAATACTACCAAAGCACATAGTCTTTGTGGTGAGGTAAATAAAAGTTCATTCTTTCCAAAGAGGTGATTTTTCTGAATCCCCTGAAAATGACAACGTAGTTGAGCAGTAGCTTGATCATCTTAATAGATTTAATGATGTAAAGACATCATGAGTTAGATAATGAGATTTGATGTCTGGAAGTGGGGGATACCTATTTTGAATCAATCTTTGGAATCTCCTTTTGAAGTTCCATCTCCCCCTCATGTAGAAGATCTAACCATTTCATCAGAACAATAGGTTCAATTGGATAATGTGATTGAGAGGATTAAAAGTTGAGTCTTGATGGGAATGCAACACCATCTCAATTAGTTGAGCAACCTGGATCATCATGGAAATTTCCAAAGTGGGCCATGAAGGCACTTGAAAGTGTTAATTTTGATGAGGTTGAAAAGTCAGGAGCTAGAAGTTCAACATGACAAAGAAGATGGAGGTGATGTAGATGATTTAGATTTAGATCATGTGCATGAGATGGAAGTTTCATACGATTGTGAAGTGAATTTATCTGCTAACTTTGAGCCAACTTCTTTTGAAGATGTTGTTTGTCATGATGAGTGAAGAGAAGCTACACAAAAGGAGTATGATGCTCTCATCGAGAATGGAACATGGAAGTTGGTGGATGGTCCATTTGGAACCAAACCAATTGGCTGCAAGTGGGTCTACAAGAACAAGTACAAATAAGATGACTCACTTGACAAGCATAAGGAGAGCCTTGTGGTGAAAGTATTTGCATAGAAAGAAGGCATAGAATATGAGGAGACTTTTGCCCCAACAAGAAAATGGGCTACCATTCATGCTTTGTTGGATTTTGTAACACATAATGAGTGGAAGATTCATCAAATGGATGTGAAGACAACATACTTGGATGGATATTTCAAAGCGAATGTCCTCTTTATGATGATGTTTATGTTGGTTACCATTTATATGACTTCACTTCAATTTTCAATCGTGTCATGATGGATATTCTAGTCCATATATGCTTAATACTTGATGTAGCTTTGTTTCTGTTAATTATCAAACACAAGGGAAGAGTTTTTATCCTTGAGAAGATGCTAGCTTGGTTGCATTGCCTATATGATTTCACTTGATGTTTTATTTCTTCCTAGTTTATAGTAGGATAGGAAGAATTATCTCAATATCATAACTACGAGTAATAGTGTAGAGGTAGTTGTCTATTTTCATATTCCCTCTAGCATTTTGGCTTATGCCTTCTTTGTAAAGCCAAATTTTGAAGATTTTGTAATTTGTGCAAGAGCATTGTGGATTGCATGTGGGGTTTCAAGGTGAAAGTCTTGACCTATCCTACCACTTGTTTTATCTCCTTGTAGTAGGACATAGCATGTATGCTAGAAATTTGAGGTTCTAATACACTATTAAGAAGAATGCATGTACCCATATGGAACTAGGAGTTACCCCTCATATACCATGAGGATTATTTAAGACTAAAGACCCTGCCCATGTAGGTTGCACTAGGAGTATGTGTGCTTATGTTGTTGATTTGATGCATACATTTCGTGGTTATCACCTTGTTGGCATAATCATTTTTTGTTTGGATGCTTGCATCTAGCACGTAGTGTTTGAGGGTCTTGCATACCAGTTTTTACACATTTGATTGACCCTTAGCACATTTGTGGAGAGGGATACCCATCAACTAAGGGTTTCCCTATATATTATTAGTGCTTTATTGCTTCTTGATGTGGTGAATTAATTGCTTGGTATGTTTGCATGGGTTCCTAAGGTTTCGCTTGGATTATTGCTTCATTAATTTGTGAATCGTGAGTTAATATTCTCATTCTTCTTGTACACACTTCCTTAGGGTGCATACCTTGAGGATGGATGGCTACACTTTAGATGGTGGAGATTTAGGCCACCCTCATCTTGCGCCCATGGTTTTAATGACCATTTGATGGTTTGGGCATGTGTTGTCTCCTTGCAACACATGGTTTTGATTATTTTATTAGGAAAACATCCCCTTGATGCATATTCTCCTATAGTTCATCCCACTTATGGGACATTTGTTGAGGAGATCTTTGGCACTTGCACATGGACCTAGCTCTCTGCACATGCTCCTTGTTCATCCTTCTCTTGGAAGTTGTTATAACAACCTAAGTGTGCTTTCTTGTACACATTTCTATGGTATTTCTTGAATGATGAATTGGTTATTGCATGGGAGAGAGTTCTCTCACCACTATTCCTATTCTTGGTATGTGGTTGGCTATTAAGGTATTGGTGGCGTAACCTCCCAAACTAGCATGTTTGATTAAAGTCACAAAGAAGCAAACTAGCCAAGGGGAACCAAAGGGGAATAACCAATGTTACCACACCAATCCCCTTCTAATTTTTGGTGGGCACTTCTCCAACTCAAGTGGGTAAGTCCCTAAGATAGGATCAGTAGGGAAAAATCAATGACAAGCAAGACGATTTCAAGAGGTTTCCCTAGCAAAGTATTTGTTTTTGTAGTATAGGAATGTAAAATAGGTGATGGGAGGATAAAGGGGAGCAGCTCTAAGGACTAGTGTCTATACAATCAAGAGCAAAATGGATCAAAGATCACCAACTAAGAGAGCCTTGCCAAATAGGTCAACAAGAGAAGAGAATCACATCCACTAACCTTAATCTACTTGGTGGATTGAAGATGAATTAGGGTTTACAAGGGAAGGAATCACATGAAGTATAACCCCCTTCTAATTTTTGGTTGGCACTTCTCCAACTCAAGTGGGTAAGTCCCTAAGATAGGATCAATAGGGCAAAATCAATGACAAGCAAGACGATTTCAAGAGGTTTCCCTAGCAAAGTATTTGTTTTTGTAGTATAGGAATGTAAAATAGGTGATGGGAGGATAAAGGGGAGCAGCTCTAAGGACTAGTGTCTATACAATCAAGAGCAAAATGGATCAAAGATCACCAACTAAGACAACCTTGCCAAATAGGTCAACAAGAGAAGAGAATCACATCCACTAACCTTAATCTACTTGGTGGATTGAAGATGAATTAGGGTTTACAAGGGAAGGAATCACATGAAGTATCCACTTCCTTTCAAGCTTTATGAGGTGTGCCCTATAGATAAAGGTTTTATGGCTACACAATTCGAAATGCAACACATAAATCCCTTATGAATAAGATGGCACGGACGATTGAATAGAGATTAACTCACAACATCTTTATCCAATTAGATAGTGTTGATTTTCTCTAGAGCTTATAATTTGATTACTACTTCCAGTAAAAGTTAACCCAAATGCATGCAAGATAAAAATTCTTAGATATGATTTTATGAACAATACATAAGCTCAATTAACTGATAATACTACGTAGTGGAACAAGAAATCAATCACATGGTACATAATAATTTTTACCCTGGAAAACCAACATTGATGGAGCTTTCTTGAAAGTCGTTCCAGTAGAAAACAAGGAATTTTTATAGCATAAATTTATCATATGAGGAACCTATTGCCTAGGTTTTCATGCCCAATCTCTTGGTCAAAACCTTATTGCAAACAGTCTGCAAAACAATGCCTTGGGAAGTGCACCCTTTGCTCACATGTGTGGCCCATATTTGCTAGTTGTATGCCTGCCTTGGGATTTGTCTGCCGTCTCTACTGTTGAAAAACTTGTTGACTTCAGCCCTCACGGTTGCCTTTCCCTTTCTTTATCCTCTCAATAGAAATATGTGCCCCCTCTTCCTTGGGATTTGTGCCATCTCTTTTCTTCTCTTGGCTGCTCAAGAATGTTTGCTCCCTCTCTCACATGTATCTCACATGATGCAATGAAATTTCACCCTCTGCCTCTCTTTTATAATTTATCGATGACTTTTAGGGTTCCAAAACCCTAATTTCACTTTTGAATGAAAAAATTAATCATTTAACTTTTTCTCCATAAATTAATATTAGTCACTTGCATGCAAAAAGTAAAAGCCCGGACATCTCCGCATGCTTCCAACATCGAAGCCATGCAGAGCACTTGTCCTCAATTTCTCCAAAAAATCAACACTCCCTCTTAACGAGGAAAGTGTTTTGCACCACTCCAAGCTTATTTCTGAAGAAGACAAACTTCCCCTTTGCCAACGCCTTTGTAAGAGTGTATGTAGTCTGCTCATTTGTAGATATGTATTGAAGCTTCATAGCTCCCTTCTGAACATAATCTCGGATGAAGTGATACTTGATCTCTATGCCCCTTCATGTTAGGCATCATCACATGAAGGATATCCCGAGCTGCAAGTTTCAATAGATAGTGCTATTCTTTCAATGGCCCAAGTACTGATTTAGAAATGTAAAACACCCAACAATCTTTCAACAATGAAGCCCCAAGCAAGAGAGATGTGCCACACATAAACAAGAGAGGAACCCTTAGAAACAATTTACTCCATGAAAAATATGTCAAGTAGGCTAAAAGAGAGAGAACTCCAAAGATCCAACCATGAGAAATGAATGAGAGGCAACCCTTATATAGGTTGTAACTTTATCTCATTCTATAATAAAATAACATTAAAATCTTAGATCTATCCTAGGGTGGAGTAAACAAAGGCAAAAGCCTCAGTACTCAGATAACAATACATAAAATTTGAGTCAATGCCACATGTACAAGTATCCATCGAAATCTCACCATGCAAGGTGGAATGCCCTAATAAATAAAGTAAATATTTCACAAACTACCCTAGATCTAGGTTTTTTGACCCCTTAGATCTCTTCCATGGCAAACAATCTCCACAAAATAATGCAAGGTACCCAAGATAAGGTCCTAAAAGAGGGGTGACTTTATCCTTAAGAGACAAAGAATAGATTCCAAAGGCTAGTGCTCCAAGGAAGATGGTCCAAAAGGCATGCATAGCAAAAATATAGTGCGACTCTTTAGATGGCAGTTTTGGAAATGCTAACTTCCTTAATATTTATCGGATTTTCTATTATGACCTCTTTTTAGAAATCCTACAGCCACTTTGCGTCTAATAGCATTGAGATGTCATAATTTTGGGCACTCTATCAAATGATAATTGCTCCCGAAGCTAGGACGCCCATCCAAAAACGTCCCATAAAAAATGGCCTAGATGAGTGTGTAAACAACCCTCCAAAGTGTGGACGTTCATAAAGGAATACTAACAAATATGTGTAGTACAATCTATCCATCAAGTAAATCCCTCGTGGAGTATTTCTTCAAAGTAAGGAATGGATGTCTACATAAATGGTGTCCACGTATCAACCAATCCAACATCCATGGTAACTCAATAAGCCATGAACGAAGGAGACCATCATTCCATGATAGAAGCATCAAAACTAAGGAGAAAGTGTCAACAATAGATAACAACCATCATGAAGGAGGGAACAACCACCTCTACAAGCCAAGAATGTGCCCTCACATGTGCCAAAGATGAAGAGACTAAGAGGGCGCTCAACCAAAAATGATACCCAATAGTGTTATGAAGCCATCCATATGCCAGGAAACAAAAATCATTCCACACCCTCACTTCATGCTCAAATCATCCAATGAGAGTGTATAATAGCCAAAACATCACAAGAAACCATCATGAAGATCCATCCATGAAGTCATCTAGGGCATTAAAATTCCAACAAGTTGCAACCCCCAGTTGAAGATTGTGATGAAGAACACAAGTGGACACCCATGCAAATTGGGGGTTAACATGTGGCACTTTATTGAGGGAGATAACAACTAAATTTGGAAAATGATCCCACCTTAGAGGGAAAGGTCAATGCAGACACAATAGACCAATGGATTTGGTGGCTCAAGTCTTATTTCATACTTCATCATGAATGACCTTATAGATACTAATAAAGTCACCATTGCTACATCGAAAATGTTCAATAACGCATTGTTGGTGGGAGAATCTCAATGAACAACACATCGCATGCAAGAAATAGCCCATTGATTCATGGAAGACATTGTTGTAGTAGTAGAAGAATCTTTCTATCATGCATGCATGAGGAGTAACTATACTAACGATAGCAACAACTACGCCATCGTAGAGATTATAGTGTCCAAAACTATATCTATTAATTCCATCAATTCATTTAAAAGTCGTGCATTGCATATTTGGAGAAGTACAAAGTCTTGGGAAAGTAAGTGGTCTTAATCCCTATCTTTACCAAGAGACAAAGTTCTTTGATCTGAACACTCTCTTGCGTGCATATTAGTCTACTTTGAAGTTTGAAGAAAATTTTTAGTGCAAGAAGGGCAAAGGCCTCACATAGTGGACAAACAACTCCAAGCCATCAAAGAGTTTCAATACATCACCAACAAAAGCTTGGGAAGAATGCTTCGTCAAATACAACCAACCTGGATGAAAATCCCAACATTCGAAAAAGGTTAGACTACCATAAGGATTGTGGAGCACACACAACCTTTGTCACGGTACACGCACCTTCATAGGAAGCTACACACGAAGATACATTAGTGACTCTCATGGTATGCAAGAGATTGTAAGTAATTTGGATAAATTCTGTTATCATCAACCTTGTAGCTGCCTGTGCAAGATGGATGGTAGAGGAACAAGCAACTAAGGAGGTGGAACCCAAACTACCTAGACTCCCAAAGAGATGGTTGTCACGCCAATCAAGGCAGTCTTCGCTTTATGTTATCTAAATCCAAGACAACAACGGGGGAGACCCGGATCTACTCCTGACAGGAGAGATCAGACCTAGACACCATAACAGATCAAATGTGGCTTTGAGGTATGTAAGGTGTAAGGTAAATGGAAACCCTAGCTCTAGGGTTTAGGTACTAGCAACTGATGGAGATGACCACTGTCTTGGGAAACGTAACTGTGACAGGCTGAGCAAGGATAGAGTTGGGACAGACTCAGTGAAAGATATGAAAGTATCAGGCAGCTTGAGTTATCAAGGAATGTTGGCAAAGAGAACAGGAGTAAGGTCAATTTAGGGCCAGCGCTAGAGATAGGAGATCAGTGCCTTTCGTGCATTGGGCAATGGAGTCAATATCAGCACAACGTTTCAGTGAACCCACCTGGGATATACCTTGATCTATGGACCCAAAAAAGCATTTGGCCCAAAAGATTCAGGTTACAGGAAAATCAACAGAAGGAGGGCTAACGTTAGGGTTTGGAGAGCCACCAAGAGACTATCAGCTTAGCGTTGGAGGGGAAATGAGTTCAGGATGGCCCGATCTACAAACCCAAGTCAGAAAAATGCAGGAAAAATCAGATCTGGAAAAGTCAAAATCTAATGAGGGGGGCTAGGGGGATGAAAGTCAGTTTTTCAGATCTAGGGCAACCTGGCAGGAACTAGCTTAGCGTTGGGGGTGTTTTGGAGTGCTTAAGCCCTGATATATCAGCCTAGCTTGTCAGATTTCAAAAAAAGTAAACTCCGAAAAAGTCTAGTTTTCAGTCTAAAACTCAGATCTAGGTCAAACTGCCATGAATCTAGACAACGTTGAGGGTGATTTGGACTGTGTGGGACCCGATCTATCAGTCTATGAAGTTAGAAATCAGAAAAAGTCAAAAACTCTAGTAGGTCAAATTTTCAGTGGGGGCGCTATGCAGTTTTCAAGCTAAAAATAAGATCTAGGTCAAACCAGTAGGAATTTGACCAACATTGCAGTAGATTCAGTGAAGGGGAGGTTCGATCTATGAAACCCAGTAGTGGTTTGGCCAAAGATCGGATGGTTCCCGAATTTAGTATTTTTTAAGGGTTTTTAGTATTTTAAGGGTTTTCAGAAAAATGGAAGGAAAACAGGTACAATGGATTCAGATCTGTAAAAGAGAAGAGAATTACCTATTGGATCGTACCTGGAAATGCTTGTAGAAGTCTTAACAGTGATGATCCTTGCTATCTCGATCAATTCTGGAAGATCCAAGTGATTTCTATGACAGATGTAAGCCCCAAGCCACCAATGCGCCCCCTACCCTGCATGAGCAAACGTCAACAATATCAGATTTGCTAAGACAAGATAAAGAAACCAAATGCTATAGGAAAGTAAAACGAAGTAATCATAGATCACAATGAAACTAATGAAACCCCCTGATCCAAGACGAAGATAACCGAACGAGTTGAGGCCCCCTTGCAAAAACGCTCCAGCCAAAACGCCCTCCTGTAGACAAGACAATGATAGCAGAAAAATATAGATCTCACATGAATTTCCACAATGCTAGGAAGCAGAAGACTATCCAATCACCATTTGAGAACATCAGATTCAAAGCAGATCTAGAAAATATCCACAGAAAAATCTTTCTATTATTCAGATCCAAGAGCCAAAGACCCCTTACAAATGAGAAGCTCTCTCCTTTAAATAGAAATGAGAGAACCATAATCATAACCGAATCCTTACCACTTTCAAAACGAGTGGCTAAGATTAAAAGATAAAATATTCTAATCAATGGTTGAGATGAGCTCAACATACAATACATGGATCAATATAACCATAAAGTACCAAAGTGGACTAAATCACCCATCAAGAGGGTACCCCACTCAACAAGAAATAAATGAAGCACACGATGGGTCCAAGGAGTGTTGACTTACTCCCTCTGGGTGTCCCCATGGCACAATAAAATAATATAATATTTGAATTCTTTGACTTTGTGCCTCCTTGAGGAAATTGTGAGCCTCCCAAAAGCTCCAGAAAATAATATAAAAATGCCCAAAAATAGGTGTGGGCCCAATCAGGTGCTGCAACTGCTGGAGAAGGTGTGGAGGACATCACTCTAATCATTATGACTCATCCCATGTCATTTCCTTGCCTCAGTAGCCCAAATCGATTTCTTCAATAACCATTTAATCATTTTTTAATCTGCCTCGGGAAACGTGAACCTGCCAAAACATCCTCCTAGGGTGCCTGCATTGTCAGACTGAGCCCACCAGGCTCTTTGGGATGGGGGTACTATGGTACAAACAAGTGGTTGCACCCCCTATGCCCATACAACGCCCTAGGAGATCCAACTGAAACATCTCCCTGCTCAGACATATCAACCTGTGAAGAAAAATTGCATCAGAAAGGCAAAATGAGCCTGATCATATCTGCAAGTGCCCGAAACCGGAAATAAACTGTCTCATTAGACTCAGAGAGTCCAAATCCATCTAAGGTGTATACTCATACCCCTCACAGGTCTCTATCTGATCATCAACCATATCCAATAAACAATATAACCATCTGTAAGTGATCAGACACCAATAATAACTTAGACTATCATCCATCTGCTGCAAGTGTTAAAAGGCTAAGACATGCACTACAACTCATTCAAGCAACAATCACAAGAAGTAGCAGTCATTTCACTGGCGGTACATCAACCAATACATATATAAGGCTTTATTTATTATTACTCAGACTAAACTTTCAAGACTATACTCACTTCATAGTTGTAGTCAATTTGCTAGTGAAGGGTGAAGGCTGAAATTGATAAGGCTAGGGCAAAGGATGACTTCCTACTTAATATCATGACACTTTGGATATGGAAAGGGAATACTCACTATAACCAATGTCGGACAAACAACAACACAGGGAATGGTAGTGCCTCACAAATGGTTGAATTGTTTAAAGAGTGCTTATTCAACTTAGGCATCATGACTGCATCAAGCTTGATCCAGTTTCATTAGGATCATCAATTTTATTTCGATGGCCTTTTTGGCCTATATGACCCTTTCGGACTTCACCGGTGCTTAAAAGCACAGCTAATCGCAGCTTTCATCCGGGACATATTCAATTTTATAAGGTCAGCATATAATTAACCATTGCTTTTTGGACCTTTTCTTATACCCTTCAAGGGGTATTTTAGCATTTCATTGCTCTTGCCCTCTTTACATATGTTAAGAAACACAGTTTAGCATTTTCATTTTCCATGGGCGCATATATAACATTTCCAATAAGTAGTACATGAGCTTTTAGTTTTAGCCAACAACATCTCAAGTGACCAGGGGGAGTTCTGCACAGTGCCAAACATCGGGACAACCGACCAGAATGATTTAGGCATACAATCCAACTCACCAAAGGCAAGTTCTGTCACCAACTCAGAGCCGAGACACAATATAAACAGGGAGGCTTGTCCAACAAAGGTTCTAGCGGGGGAAAAGGTCCTCCATGCCATAAGTCAAGAAGTCAGTCGGGTTGAAAACTAAAATGGAAGGTAATGGATGGGTGGAGATAGTGAATGATGGAAGCCAACACTAGCAAAGCCAAAACAATGGTGGGAATGACTACCTCTATTCTCCCTAAGGAGGGTAAAACCAATGAGTATAGATCAGGAACTTCCAAGTCTAAGTAGGGACATCAATACATAATACAAAATACATCTAAGTACATATAATTATGACCGCCAGATCATGACACCACATGTTAATACATGTCACAAAAATGAGTATAAGAGCAATGATAACCATAACACAATATAAAAAGCTGAGTCATAATCATGCATATAATCCATCTGAAACATCATCTGTCTTATGAGAAAGCACTGATATAAAACTGGGCATCAATAACTGCTCTGTAATGACTAAATGGCTACATCGGTCTTCAAATCTGAGTGTCCTGAGACTTAGTCCTGACATGGGAGAGTACCATAGTCCACTAATACAATAATGATCCGCCAAAACTGCTCATCTCAGCATCTCATATGCAAGAGATCTGGCTGAAAAAAAGTACTGTGTCTGAAAAATAGAATATGGTAGCTTGGCTACTATATATGTGATAACAAATTCTTACTTCAATAGAGTCATATGTACCAATTTTGGACAATTTTCACATGGGTGAGATTTTTGGCACAATTGATGTTATTTTATAAACATCTTAACAATGCTTTGATAGACTAGTGGTAAATGCATGGCACGCATGCTTGTTAATGCTATTTTGTTGACTAGGGAAACTACAAAATAGTCCAAACTTGAGGGTTCGAGTGGGGTATGGAAATCTCTCCTTTGGTTGAGAGGGTGGTACTTTGTATAAATCTCATAGCATCTTGTATGAAAGTCTATAAAAGAATATCTAAATCTTTTCATATATACACCCATGAAAGTGTGAATTCAAATATTGAATCATCATTTTTGCTTATCTGAATTTACAAAAGTACCCAAGCAACTATTAAATGTTGCACTTTAAACAATATGTTCATTACACACACCTATTATTTTGTAAAATGGACTAGAACAATACTTTCAGAGTTGAAATGAAATATAACCATCATTTATCACCATAAAAGTCCTCTTCATAAATGCAAATTTGTCTCCATGATCAGTGAGAGGGACGTGCTCACATTAATATGAATTCCAAGTTCAGAAACATTGCAGGAAATGGAAAGGAAGTGCTCTCTTGACATTCAAGATGGATGGCAGAAATATAACAATATAGAAACAAAGGTATGCTAGTGTACTTGAACTCCAATGAAGCACTGCATCAAAATGTTGAAACTCTAGATACATGATTTATGGCAAATACAATAATAATCTGGTTTGATTTGGTCATACTCAGATTAACCTCAAACACTTTGTTACAAGAAGACATGTAAGCTGACAATAACATGTTGCAATTTTGAAATTGTCTCTAAGATTTCAAGGAGGGGAGAATTCTAGGCCACTTGTTCCATGTGATGGATTGTATTATGTGTTATAATGAGAAGAAGCATACCATATATGAATTACGAGATAAATATTTGTCTTCACAAAAGATTAGACATGAATGAACACAAAATATAAAGGGAAGTGAGCACACATTATATTCACTATGCCTAAAATGAGATCATCACATAGAAAACTGTTATGGATCCTCTCCAAATGGGGGAGCTTATAATAAATTCTTGGAAGAAAGTAGAGGAAGTTTTCACAATTGTTTGTCATTGTAAAGCAAAGTCAAACATGTTATTAAAAGTAATGTTGGTCTTTCCAAGACCTAATAGGAGAGATGTGAATTGCTGAGGATGGATATATTGTGCTCCATTCTCAATAGTTAAACTCAAATGGCCTATAGGAAGAAGAAAGGGAGCTCAGGTTATTGAAAGAAATGCCTCATGGGGATACTTCAAGGCATTGACTGTAACAAACTACTAGAGAACCAAGTGAGATGAAATAAGAAAGAGAAGACGAATGAAGACTTATTTACAGTGAGTTTTTTTGAACTAGGGCTTGTTGGAGCCTCTTCTCTTTGTCTTCATTGTAGATTAAAGACAACCGAGCTGTTAATCTTTGCAGTTGAGGTAGTTGTAAAAATAGATTAGTTACCTCTAGGTGGTCTTGTTTATGCTAAGTTAACATTTTCTTTGGAATACAAACCCTCGTGCTCTATCATATGATCTGGATCAAGAGGAAAATTTCCCACACCATTGTTTAGGTTGAGTTTGTGGCCCACCAATTCTGTCTTGAGACGTTTTTTTAATCTGGTCTTGTTTCTGCATCATAATTCAAATGTTTATTAGCTTGACAATTAGTAGTGACCGTTATCCATATCTTGCATATTGCTCCTCAGAGGCCATTGCCTTGGACATACCCACTGGATGGTTTCATGGTTGCTGGTTTTCAGAGCTTTCATGTCTTCTTTGGTCAGCTTGCATCTTAATGGTGTAAATTTTCGTGTGTTTCCTCAACCCAGTTTTTAAGTTTTATGCACAAGTTTAATACCCACCCAGTCAACAATTCTGCTGCATATGGAGTTTACTCATAAATTGTACAACACTGAAAACATGAAGGAAACATAACAACTTTAACAGAACAGAATTTATTTCAGCCACACATGAAATTTCAGACAGGAATTTTTGTTAATTTGGCCAGGAAACACCCACAAGAGGAAAACCTGTTTGAGAGGGAATACTTTTATTTCTTCTTTAATAAAATGTACAGCAGTTTATGACAGAAAACAAATGTCAAACTTATCTCAACAACCATGTCCACACATTGCTCCGAAAACAGTGTCCTTGTTTCTTTTCAGCAGGCTATAAACCTCAGGTTGAGGTGTCCTTGTAAGTTTTGATTATTAAATGATAACAGTGTTCCACCAAGTTTCCGGGACGCGGGAGCATGGGAGCGGGGAAACGCACACTGGGGCCGTGTAGAGACACCCCAAAATTTTGGGGTATTTTGCGGGACGGGGGGGGGGGGCAGGCGGGCGTCGGGGTCTCTAAAGTTAAAACAAAAATAGAAAAATAATAAAATTATGAACCCCAACATATAAACTCTTATGTTCCTGAAGAGTTTAGTGTAATGTAAATGTAATCGTTATAGCCAAGCATATCATATCGATGTTTGTTTCTTTTTATTTGTTTCTATTTCAATTTAGAATGACCATTTAGTGTAAAAGACTAAAATTTAAGATGAACCATTTTTGTTTTTAAGTAAAAAAATTTAAAAATTTGAGGGGGGTGGGGGCTTGTAGGAGCCCCTTATTTTCAAGAGGGGCCGTGTGGGAGCCCCACAATTCGGGAAACTCCTAGACCCGTGTTTCCCCAAGTTTCGTAGAAAGGGGGGCGCTGGGAAATGTTTCCCATGGAGCCTCCCAGCCCCCGGGGCGTGGGAAGCATAGGGGGCACGCCCCCGACCGTGGGAGACGCGTCCCCATGGAACACCGAATGATAAGTTGATTTGAAGAAAAAAATTCTTGTGTATCTTGTTTATGCTTCCGCTCTTCATTTTCAGCTATATGTGTGATTGTTGCATGTTCATAAATTTATATTTATGTTGTTAAATAAGGTCAGATATGATTTATTTAATCAAGAGAAACATAGGACACAGTTGTAGATTTTGCAAGTTTTCAGCCTTCGGTTTATAAGTAAAATTTGTCACAGTTTATTTCATTCTCAGAAAAATAAATGACTGGAAATAAACATAAAATTTTCAGACTTAAAACACTGCTGTAACTTCACTTTTTCACTCACAGAAAATAAATAAATAGCACGCCATTCAACACACAGTACTTGGGAATTTTTGGAAAATGGCCTTGGAAAAACCCACAAGGGGAAAACCAGTCAGAGAGAGAGAGAGTTTTTATTAAGCTTCTAGGAAAAAATCAGACATTCATTTACAGTCAAAATCCAACTTATCTCAACCCAACAAGCCGCCTCATTTTACCGTGCAAATGCTGCTTCGATTTCTATGCTATATTTTTCTTGAAAAATGTGCCGAAATAGCAGCGACCTTCAGTATCGATTTTTGTGCAGAACTGGAAAGATTTTGCCCTTGATTTCTGTGCCTTTAATGCTGGAAATTCGTATAGTACGGACAACAATAAATGTTGTCGTACAGTCCTCGAAACTCGTGCCTGGAAAACCTTGAATGCTGCCTCGAAACTCGTGCCTGTACTTTCCTCAAACTTTGTGCCTAAAGCTGCCCTCGAAAATTGTGCAAAATCCATACTGCACGGACTGCAATAAATGCGCTTGTGCTTCTCGAAAATTATGCTTGCAATTAATGAGGCCGTACTCCTCGATTTATGTGCACACAATTAATGCTGGCCGTACCCTCGATTTTTGTGCCTGCAATAAATGAGGCCGTATACTCCTTAAAATCTGTGCCAGTAGTTATTGTCCTCGGTTTTTGTGCCCACTGAAAATCACTCTCAGCTGGTGTCTCGAAATTCGTGCCCTCTCTCCTTCAGCTCTCTTCTCCTCTTCTTCTCACAAGAATGAATGCAAATGGTCTTTCCCTTGCTTTTTGCTCATAACCCTAGGTAGGTGAATAGACATCTAATCCAAAGGCTGAGAATGAATTAGATCTACAGTTGAAATTAATTGCTCATATTTTATTTCTAAAATATTAATTTCACTCACCCACTTAAATTTATAAAAAACTGACTTTATACTCTAAAGTCAAATTAAATGTCACTTTAAGTCATTTAATGTAAGGGTCACTTTATTTCCCCCTTCTAAGTGACTAAGGCTAAAGTCATTTAGGGGGTCACTTCCCTAAGTACAAAACTAACACTCCCTCTTACCGAGGAAGGTGTTTTGCACCACTCCCAACTTGTCCCCAAAGAATACAATCTTGCCCCTCCCCAAAGACTTCGTCAGTATGTCTGCTACCTGCTCATCAATGGAAATATATTGAAGCGTAATTGCCCCTCTGAACATAGTCTCGGATGAAATGATATCTGATCTCAATGTGCTTTGACCGGTCATGAAATACTGGATTTTCAAAGCGCTGGATGCAACTTTGATCGTCGCAATAAATCACCGTAGGCCTAAGCTCCTGACCAAATAAATTCATTAGCAACTTGCGAAGCCACAAAGCCTCGCAGCTGGCCTGGATGGCTGCCATATACTCAGCCTTTGCAGTACTCAATGCAACGGATTTCTGCTTCTGATTGAACCACGACACTGCTGCTGAGCCCAAACTGAAACAACATCCGTAAGTGCTCTTTCGGTCTGCCACACTGCCTGCCCAATCTGAGTTTGTATAACCAACCAATCTGATCCCCTCTGACCTCCTGTAGTCCAAACCAAAATCCACTGTCCCTGCTAGATAATGTAACACATGTTTTGCCGCGACCCAATGCACACTCCTAAGCTCAACCATGAACTGGCTAAGAGTGTTCACTGCAAAACACAAGTCTGGCCGAGTGTTGACTAGATACATCAATGACCCAATAAGCTGATGGTATAAAGTAGGATCCACCAACTCTCCCTCAGAAGCATGAAGCTTCTTCTAGTTGGTGATCATAAGTGTCGACATAGGCCTGCAATCCCCCATCCTGAATCTCCTCAAAATATCAGCAACATACTTTCCCTGTCCTAGGAAAATATGTCCAGGCTCTTGCCAAACCTCCAATCTTAGAAAATAATGCATCAGTCCAATATCAGTCATCTCGTACTCTGCTGCAAGATCCTTCTTGCAAGCTGCAATGGGTCTCTCCCTGTGATAAACAAGTCATCAACATATAGCAGAAGAATAAGCAGATCATCTCCAACCATGATGAAGTAGAGATTCGGATTTGCTTCACTCTTCTGAAATCCCATGCTCAGCAAGTAAGAATCGATCCTAGAGTACCAAGCTCTAGGAGCTTGCTTCAGCCCATATAGGGCTTTCTTCAGCCTGCATACATGTGTCTCTCTCTCATGTATCTCAAAGCCCTGAGGCTGCTCAACATAGATCTCCTCTTGTATGATCCCATTGAGAAATGCGGTCTTCACATCCATCTGATGGATCTTCCAACCCATTTCTGCTGCAATGGAGATCAATGCCCTGATAGAAGTGTGCTGCGCAACCGACGCAAAAGTCTCATCATAATCAATGCCTTCAACTTGTGAAAACCCCCGCCCTACAAACCTGGCTTTGTACTTCTCCACACTCCCATTCGCTGCATGCTTTAGCTTGTAAAGCCATTGAAAAGTCACCACTGATTTCCCCTCTGGTCTCGGAACAATCTCCCATACATCATTCTTCATGATGGAATGGTACTCATCCATCATGGAATCTCTCCAAACTGAATGCTGGGAGGCCTCCTCAAAAGTAGAAGGCTCAGAATCACGTGTACTAGCCACCAACAACATGGCCAATCTATCAGGCATCTTGATGGCCCTCACATCCTCCCTGGGTGCCCCAAACTCCTGAGCTTCCTTCAAGGTATCTCGAAGCCACTTAGGTGCCTTAGTCCTTGGAGGTTGCTCCCACATTGGTCGGTCATCATCTGAAGATCTACCAGAGGTGGAAACCCTAGTAACCCGTGAACCTGAAGCTGGTGTACCAACACCAGGTGTACCCTGTAATCCTGATCCTGATCCCTATCCTCTGTAAGGTGTACCTGTAATAGTAGACCCATCACCTGTCCCTGAAGACCTTGCTTGCCGAACCACTGAACCTGGTGAACCTGTGCCAACACTGTGCGGTCCTGTAACCCCAGAAACCTGTGATCCTGACTGCTGCGTGGATGGAACCTTTGAAACAACCTGAGGTGCAGGGACCTATTGCTCTCCCTGCTCTGACTCTCTCGACTTCCTGAAGGACCGTTCCTTCTCAAACTTCACATCCCTTCTCACCACAACTTTCCTCTGAGAGGGAGGGTAAATACGGAAGGCCTTCGCAGTCTCATCATAGCCCTCAAAGATGCCCTTCTTTGCAGTGGGCTCCAACTTTGTCCTCTTCTCTTAAGGGACATGAGAGTAAGACTACCAAATATCCGAAAATGACTAACTTCAGGCTTCTTGCCTGAAAAACACTCCTCAGGTGTCATATTCCCCACTGCAATATGGGGACTCATGTTCTGAAGATATAAAGTGGTGCTGCAAGCCTCAACCCAGAGAAAGAAAGGATGTGACTGGTCATGTAGCATAGCTCGGGCTGCACCAACAATGGACATGTTCTTCCTCTCTACTACTCGATTCTGCTCTGGAGTATATGGAACTGTCAGCTGTCTCTTGATACCCTCCTGTCTGCAAAATCCATCAAACTCCTTGGAAGTATACTCATCCCCGTTATCTGATCTAAGAACTTGGATCTTCCTCCCTGTTTGGTTCTCCACAAGAGCTTTGAACTCTTGGAACCTCTGCAAGACTTCCTCGGACTCCTTGCTCTTCAGAAAGTAGATCCAGGTCTTCCTGGAATGGTCATCAATGAAAGTCACATAGTACTCATACCCTCTCAAGGATACAAAAGACATTGGTCCGCACAAGTCTGAATGTATCAAGTCAAGTATCCCTGCTGCTCTGCTATCACTGCTCGAAAAAGTAGTCTTGGTGTACTTTCCCAAAGCACACCCCCTGCACACATCACTCTATCCTATGCTGAACTCCGGTAAACGTGTAACCATCTGTCTCAACAACCCCAAGGCTAGATGATGCAAGTGAGCCATCCTCCAATGCCAAAGCTCACACAACTCACTGGTGCTGTTGTGTGCCAAAGCATGCTGAGGCTGAAACAAGAGCCTATACAGTTTCCCACATCTAGCTCTAATGGAACCTGAAGCAGATGGTCCTGCAGTCTTGGGAAACATATGCACGTGTCCATCTAGAAAAGACACCCCAAGACCCTGATCCTCGATCATGGAAACTGACACTAGGTTCTTCTTCAGCCTAGGTACATACAATATATCTTGCAACATCATGGGACTCATGGACTCCCTCTAAAAGGTAATGGTTCCACGCCCAACTGCACTGACTGATGAGTCATCTCCCAACACCACCTCCACATCCGTCTCTGTCTTTGAAAGCTCGGAGAACATCTCATGAGCACCTGTCATGTGGCTCGAGGCTCCGCTATCAATGTACCAAGTGCTGGAAGTAGATGCACTGTAGGAATGATCTGTCACCAAGGAAAACTCCCTCTGTCTGTCAACATCCGCATTGGTGAGAATAGATGCTCTCTTAATCTCAACATGCCCAGTGCATAGTGAAAACTCACTCTGAAATCTAGCGGCAAAGTCATCAACTTTCGTTGAAGCTGCTATCTGCTGCTGCTTCTTTTTCTTGTTGTTAGGAGACGTTGCAGCATAGTGTCCCATCTTGTGACATGCAAAGCACTTTACAGTGCTCAGATCCTTCTTCTGCCCATCCTACTGCTGCTTGGCCCCACCCTTTTTGGGACCCTTCTTGTTCTTCTTCTTCCCTTTCGCTGTCAATGCCACATCCTCCTCATCCTGTCTACCAGTAGAACTACTGCAATGCAAGAAACCCCTCTAAATCTCCTCCCGAACAAAATCATCACAGACCCTGTCCCAAGATGGTAAGTTCTCTCTAGCCACCAAGCCCTGTACAAACATAGCCTAAGGTGCTGTCACCCCATTTAAGGCTGTACGCACTAGCTCAGGACTAGTAACCACCACCCCCACAGCTGCAAGCTCATCTCTCACCTGAGAGATCCTAGTAAGATAAGTCATACACACCTCTCCTTTGACCATCTTGATATTCTTCAGCTTCTCCCTAAGAATCATCTTCCTATTCTCATTAGAACTCTGAAATAACCCGGTCAAAGCACTCCACATCTCATGTGCATGATCCTTCGCTGAAATGTGCGGAATAACATGGTCTTTAACAACATCTAAGATAATCCTCATGGCTTTAATATCCTTCTTCTCAAAGGCAGTTGCTGCTACTGGATCAGTAGTAGCACTGGGAATGATAATGGGGTGAGTTGTAGTGTTATTGACAACCTCATCCCACAGCTCATTCTTTCTCAACACAAGCAAAATCCGGGCCTTCCATGAGACAAAGTTCGCTGCCCCATCCAACCTATCCTCAGTTCTCAACCCAACGGAAGTCATTTTCTCAAAGAACAAGTTTCAGCAAAATGTACTACTGTCGCAAAGGTTTTTCTGAATTCTGGAAATGACTGTTAGTCTGCAAATATTAATTTTCTGTCCCACTCAGCACTAATACCATGTAGATTTTTGCAAGTTTTCAGCCTCCGGTTTATAAGTAAAATTTGTCTCAGTTTATTTCATTCTCAGAAAAATAAATGATTGGAAATAAACATACAATTTTCAGACTTAAAACATTGCTATAACTTCACTTTTTCACTGACAGAAAATAAATAATCAGCACGCCATTCAACACACAGTACTTAGGAATTTTTGGCCAATGGCCCTGGAAAAACCCAGAAGGGGAAAACCAGTCAGAGAGAGAGTTTTTATCAAGCTTCTAGGAAAAAATTAGACATTCATTTACAGTCAAAATCCAACTTTTCTCAACCTAGCAGGTTGCCTCGTTTTCTATGCAAATGTTGCCTCGATTTTTGTGCAATATTTTTCTTGAAAAATGTGCCGAAATAGCAGCAACCTTCAGTCCCCATTTCTGTGCAAAACTGGAAAGATTTTGCCCTTATTATTGTCCCCATCAATATTTTTTTTAATGCTAGAAATGCGTACATTACGGACAATAATAAATGCCGTCGTACAGTCCTCGAAACTCGTGCATGGAAAACCTTGAATGCTGCCTCAAAACTCGTGCCTATACTTTTCTCGAACTTTGTGCCCAAAACTGCCCTCGAAAACTGTGCAAAATCTGTATTGTACAGACTGCAATTAATGCACCTGTACTTCTCAAAAATTTTGCCTGCAATTAATGATGCTGCACTCGATTTCTGTGCACACAATTAATGCTTCCGTACCCTCGATTTCTGTGCCTGCAATAAATGAGGCTGTACACTCCTCGAAATCTACGCCAACAGTTATTGTCCTCGGTTTTTGTGCCCATTGAAAATCACTCTTAGCTGGTGTCTCGAAATTCGTGCTCTCTCTCCTTCAGCGCTCTTCTCCTCTTTTTCTCACAAGAATGAATGCAAATGGTCTTTCCCTTGCTTTTTGCTCATAACCCTAGGTAGGTGAATAGACATCTAATCCAAAGGCTAAGAATGAATTAGATCTACGGTTGAAATTAATTGCTCATATTTTTACTTCTAAAATATTAATTTCACTCACCCACTTAAATTTATCAAAAACTGACTTTATACTCTAAAGTCAAATTAAATGTCACTTAAGTCATTTAATGCAAGGGTCACTTTATTTTCCCCTTCTAAGTGACTAAGGCTAAAGTCACTTAGGGGAACACTTCCCTAGGTACAAAACTAACAACAGTCACTCAGGGCTTGGAAATTTACAAGATAAACCCTAACCCTAGAACTCAAAGATGCTTTAAGAAAGCCAAGAAACCCTAGTGCCTCAAGAGAGAGGGAGAGATAACAAGTACCAATGAAGATTCTAGAGAGAGAGGAAGTGCACTTTTCTCTAGGTCACATCTCTACACAAAAGTGAATAAAAATGGACACTATGATTAGTTGTGTGGTCATTATTTCCAACATCGCCTCCATAAGAGCAAAGCTTAGTCACAAGAGAAAAATCCAAGCAAAGATATCCTCTTTCCCTTCCATAGCTTCTCTTAGGGTTTCCTCATGAACTCATGAACCTTAACAAAGCTCTTCAAGAAGACAAATAAAATGAGAAATATGCAAATGATAATGAATGGGAAGACTTTGTCCTTCCTCTATTTATATGAGAGGTAAGGGAGGCCATTAATACAATTTGGGCTTTAGCCTATACAAGCAACTTACAATGAGCTCTTTGTATGCCAACAAGTGAGATGCTACACTCTAGGTACATGTGTCACGCTCCAGGTAATGTTGTGCATAGTAATGGATCCAAGGTGATGTAGCTACATAAGGCATATCCACATCCCTTCGTCACAAGCCTCCATGGACTCCATTGATCCTCCTAAGCAATGTACTCAACTAGTTGAGCCACCCACTACAAGAACATTTTCAAAGCCCTGACCGTCTCTAAGCCATCTCCATTCCTCTGAATAAGAATCCAAGAGGTCATGTGTGAACTAGGGCTTGAATCCCTCCTCTAAAATGCAAAACTCTCCTCATCCCATGTAGGGCACTATCCAACCATGTGAACTCTCCATGTGGCCACAATGAAGGGTGTTCACCACCCAAGCAACTTATCTCCAATGCCTAAGGGAAGAAAGCCAAGCCAACACCCTCTTGAGGTCAGACATCCATTGAGCAAAGCTATCTCAACTGTGCATAGTCATAATGGACCATCTCCCATGCTATAATCCATCACAGACCATTTAGGTGTTGAACATGCACCATGTACCCAAATATCACAAAGCACCCCAAACATGGTATCAACACTTTGAGAGTAACCCCAAAAGTTAACATAGAAATACGAAGGCACAAATAAAATAAACAATGAGATAAATTTTTCTGACTCTGCCAAACTTAGAGAACAACTCATTGACCTTTTTTGAAATGATCTCTTATTGGTAAAAATTTATTCCCCTTTCAAACATCTCTTAGATAACATATGTAGTAAAACGAGGAATCTTGTTGTGTATTGTCGCCTCTGGAATCCTAGTGAATATCCATCCATGTTCCTTTGCAAGGGAAAGCCATGATATTTAATTCATACCACCCTGGAGTCTAATTATAATGGATCCTTTTGGGGTTTGCGTCTCCATGAATAAATTAGTACATAGGCACCTTGTTTGGATTCTAGGGAAACTCTTGCATTAGTGACTTTAAATTTCATTTAATGAGGAGGAAGATATGGCGTTGAAGTTGACATGCATGTCTGGAGATTGAGAAGAAATAAGGTAGAGAGATGGAGGGATGGGTTTTGAAGAAAAATATGATATAGTAGATACTGAAGAGAGAGAAAATCAAGAATTAAAAAGGAATATTGTTGACAATATATATGTCTATCTATATAGTTTATTTAGCTTTCATTTTAGTTTCTCAGCTTTCTCTTGCTAGTGTTACTTGGCCCCCCTACATTCGTTCATCTCCTTACTTGATTTATCTCCAACTTATTGTTGTTCAGAACTTCCCTCCCGTATACATGACAAGAAAGCATGCCTTTGGGAGATTTAGTGTTTAGGAGCTAGCATGGTATGATGACAAAAGATGAAGTCTTTGTAAGGGGGATATTCCGAGATTATTTTTAAAGGATATTCACATCAACAAGATATGATAACAATAGGAGGGAGTTGAGAGACTCTGTAAGACAGATCATCTTTCCTTAATTTCACATTTTCAACATACTCTTCTTTCTAAACCTTTTGATGATGGACTTTCAATGCATTAAATGCATGTCAGATGGAGAATCATCTAGAATTGATGGTCTTGTGAGTTTGTTAAAAGCATCAATTTTGCAAAAATTATCACTGCCTGGGAAATCTTGCAATATTGGCAATAATATTGTGATATCTGCAACATTGAAAAGCATCAACCAATAATTTGAAAGGGCCATCTAAAGATGTCCCAAGAAGTTTTGTGGACATGCGTCATGTTTGAGCAAGTAAATACAGGGCTGATCAAACTCATTTCAAAAGGGTCCAAAAGGGCACTAGGTGTAGGATGGAAACCTATCACCATTCTCAATGTATGCTATAAGGTATTCACAAAACTTCTAGCAAATTGAATAGAGTCTTTTGCATCAAGCATTGTTTGGCTAGAGTAAATTGGTTTCTTTAAGGGTGACTTCATCTTGGACTCTTGGACAACTTAATTACAACTTGGGAGAGCATTTATTTGGCAAGCAAACTAGAGAACACTCTTCGTTAAGTTTCACCTTGAAAAACATATGACAGGATAGAAAGGCACTTCATCATGGACATGATGGACTGTCTTGATTTTGAAATTTCTCTGGTTGAGTGGTGGACACCCTCTTCTGTAATGTGTCTACCAAAGTATGTATGAATGGTTATCTCTCCAAAGCCATACCCTTGCGAGGTTAATTCGACAAGGATGTCTGCCTGCCCCACATTTGTATGTGGTTGCAACAAATGCCCCTTGGATATCTTCTGTAAGCAACTATGATTCAAGGACAAATTAGAGGGTATATTATTAATAGGAGGCAACCATTGCTTAAAGTCCATTTTTCTTATTACTCAATGTTTATGCCTTACTGTGCCTAGAGTCGATAGAGGAACTTTACTCATGGCTGAACACCTTTGATCAAGCAACAAGAGGATTATTAGTTAGCGTCGAGTGAGTTAAAAATAGAGATTAGTATTGAGTGCCAAGATGATAATTGTGTTGGCTCCCAACAAGATGGAAGGTTATTCAACTGGGATAGATCATCAAGTACTCGGCACAGTATTTGGTGTAGAGATTTCACCAATTGATCAATGAAGATGGCAACGGATAGATTTGAAGGAAATCTGCAAAAATTGCCTCCATCCTTACATTCTAGTGAGGAAACCCATGATTATGCTTAGAATCTTAGCACTTTGACATGTGCATGAATCTACTTTCCCTTTCCCCTCTGATAATATACAAAATGTCAGAGCTAATTCTTAGGAGATTGTTATAAGGGGGATAGAGGGGAAAGAAAGGCTTGCCTCTAATTTCCTGAGAGAGAGAAAGGAGACCTTGGCCCTTAGTTCTAATTTTACTTTGACAATAACATGGGACAATAACTCATATAGCATGTATTAGAGATCCTTTACAGATTAGTGATGTGGTTTGGGGACCCAGTTCCTTTAAGTTGTCAGCCTCAACACTTTTTGGTAAGATTTGGTAAGCTTGGCAGATTGTCTCTAGGGACATTGAGACTTTGAGAGGCCAAGGAGTGATTGAGACTTTGCCGCAAGATTTATCTAGGCTTACCTTTACTTTGTGGACAGCTACGGGACTTTATGAAGAAATTTTCTTTAGAAGAGGAGAACAGGATTGTGGACTTGGGGATTCATGGAATAAAAAGAGAGGTACATGGTTACACTGGAGAAATATAAACTGTCCATAATGATTAGCAGCTATAGACAAAACTATGTTTTTCGAGTTTTACAAAGTCATCCCAAGTTCTGATATTTTATACTACAGTTAGAAGTGCAAGGGTCTATTTGGAAAGGCTGTAAATAGAGTTGTGCTAAGCCTCATTATTGTTACGAGAACAAAATAATATACCAAAGAGTTAAGTTTAACTTCTTAGTAGCAAAAATATTTAACATGTGCCAAGCCAAGTGGATAGAAAGATTTGATAGATTAAAATGTGCCAAGCCAAGTGGAAAATAAGAATCGCCTTCAAGTCCTGAGTTCTAGGTTGAATGGTAATTAAAAAGCTTAGCAGTCAAAGCCATTTTTCGTAAATCTATGCTAACCAATGGCATTTGTATAACATTATGTGAAAACGAGGAAAGAACTAAACATGTTTTATGGGGTTGTAGAGTTCCATGGGCTTTAAGGGAATGGCTCTTGTCAGATTATGTGACTCTGGGTTGGCCCTCTCAATTGGAAATGGGCAATCTTAGGAGTCATGGTTGGTCAAATAACATGACAGGGAGATATGGATTGTTGTCCAATCATTAATGATTGCCTCTCCTTTAGAGCTGAAAGTGGCCACCATTGATGATTCTACTGGCATTTTCCTTTGAAAGCTGACTAAATTTGAATTTGATCTAATCACAAAATGACAACCAAAATGGGCATGCAAAGATATATATTCTCTTGATATTAGAGCTACTACAGACATTTCCACATTTTATTTTATATAAGATGCACCGTTTCCAAAATAAAGTATGCTCTCTATCATGCATTTTTTCATTTGGGATGAACCTGGTGAGATGATCCTCAATCCTACATTGTCAGCCAACTAGAAAGTTTAGCATGAGCTGCATCGCTGCAAAGATATTTCAGACATTGGCTATAGCCAATAACTATAGATATGGATTCTAATTAGATTGTTATACGGTCAAGTATACTATGAAATGTAACCTTGATGATTTCGATGAACATTGAACGAATAAAAAGTGCGTGCCTTCGAAAGAAAACATTTAAACCAGTTCTTATTACCTAGGTAACGTATTTGTCAAATACAATGCATGAATAAGCAAAAACAAATATTAATTACGTAGGCACATAAAGCTATTTTGTTAAATTGAAGAACATTGTGTTTGGTTAGTGCATACCTTTATGCATAACCAGCCAGCAACTAAAATCTTATCTCATCAGCCCTCATGCGACTTCTTTAAACTTAAAGCTAAGTAGTTATAGTATTTTTAAACTTAAAATTAACGAAGTGAAAAGATGTGCAAGTTTGCGATCAAGACTTTCAAAACATGGAATTAACCCCTTTGCAATTATTGTTGGTCACTTGTTGAGTGAGATTGTTTTCTTTGATTGTCCTGCACAAACTTCCATTATAAGACATCCTAGACTTAGATCATCAAACTGCGATGATAAACAATACCTTGCTGAAACTTACCTTATGAACACAGATTTGGTCTGATGGAAAGGTAGGAGATCAAACTTAAGGGGCAACTCAACATTCTAACAAGGTAATTACCCTTGGATTATATGTTGAAACCCAAGGCCATAACTTTAGGAGATATACCATTCATTAAACAATAAAAAAAAGATTTTCCAAAGGCATTTTAACACAAATTTTAACACTCTCATAGAGAAGTTATTATAGCTTGACTCTTCATTTTGAACACCAACATAAGAAAGGGATGATACAAATGGGTGGATTGCAATTATGCATAGTCAATGAATTATGATACTGCAATGTTGAAGTCTTGCATTATTTATACATGGGAAATCCAAGATCCTTAGGGAAAACACTATGGCATGTTTGCAAACCTCCAAACGGAGATACTTTGGAGCACCATATTGTCTTTACTACCATATTGTCTTTACTACCCTATACATAGGTAAGTAGCTATGCATGTTTGCACCCCCACCATATAGCTACAAGCACATGTCTAGCTTCAATGCTTTGAAGCCAGCATAATAAGTAATAGCAGAAAGTTCAATTATGCATAATAGCATGGCTCCTCCCTTGACCAAATTGGAAAATAATATAATGTTGTGTACTTAAAAACATTGCCTTTTTTTAAGGTGTTAGATTCTAAGTAAATGAGATATTTTGTAAGCTCAAAATTTTGTATTTAGCCTTGGTAGTATCATATTTCATATTTTGTGAAAGGCCACTTTGATGTAATAAGGGCCTAGCTACTTTTATTAGTAACTTATGCTTTAAGTTGGAGGTTTTACCACTTTTTGATATAAATAGGTTTCTGCCTTCCATTTGTAACTTTTTTCATTTAATCAAGTACAACTTACATCTTTATTTGGTTGAGTAGTTTTCCATTATTTGGGTTTGCATGTGCAATCCAACCTTGGCATGTAGGTGCACCACCATTTTCTTTGCCTTTGGATTTTTCTTTAGGTTTCTTGGATTCCTATTTTGGTTATATCCATAGTAGTTGTAGCAATCCATTTTGGGTATGAGAACACTACACATTATCCATAATGTTGCAATCTTGGGTAATGAAATAACATAATAAAAGTTATAGGCACTAATCCTATCTAATCATGGGAGGAAAACATAAAAAAATAACAAGACCAACATGGGCCCCACTATGATCAATGCATGCTTGTAATCCATTGAAAAACAAATTCACCAAAGGCAACATGCACCTATTTCTTAAATGATGATAAATACAAATGATGGCTACATGAGTGACATGGAACCAATGTAAATATCACATGAATAAAAATGACACTACCAAACATATTCAATATGGTTGAAGTACCAAGAACATTATATTTTTTGCACACTAGGTAATTAGGCAAAGAATTCATGTCAATCACACAAATTTAGAGAGAAAAAGTAATGCAAAATATACCCAACCAAAACATGTTTAGGCTGTACCAATCACCCTAAACACTTAGACACGATCAACTCCATAATAAATGAAGTCTATTCTCAACAGGTGTTGTAAATTGAACTCCACAAATTATTAGCATCCTAAAGGTTGGGCTCTATTCAATTTGCAACGAATGTTTATGTTTTGATCAAACTTGTGATGAATGCAAGGGCCATTGTTCCACCATAAATGCACCTTCTACAATGCTGAAATTGTATGTTTTCTTAATGTCCATAGGTCATTATTGTAGCCACAATTTGTAGAATATATTATAGGACATCACATGCGAAATGATACTATGTTGCAAGCTCATATTACACAATTAATGAGGGTCAAAATTCATAATGGTACAAGTTACTGAATGCTGAGTTATGTTGTCACAATTACCGCCAAGAATACGAAAGCCACTTGTTTGAAAAGTAGTGCACCCTCATAAATTTGTGTGTTGCTACAACAAATGCACTATAAATATTATTATGCAACACGTCAATGCAAACTTTCCTTGTAAAAGCAAGTAGGTTTCTGTATTTATGTCCCATGACTTACTAATAAATCTAATGAAAACATCATGGAGGATAACCTCATTATAATATTACATAATGAACGTTCATGAATGCCACACAAATGAAAACTTTGGATGATGAGATCAGGGATTAACAGGGTTTGTGTGTACACATACATATAAATAGATATATAGATAGAGAGACATTATTTCCTTGCCTTGGGATGCACTTAGATAAATAGAGATACACTATTTCCTTGCCTTGGGACATGATTCTAAGGTACATGCAATTATATGGTACCACCCCATTGGAGATCTTGTTGGTGTGGAGTTATTTAATACAGCTCCACCAAAGTGTCGATGTGATTGAGACCTTTTCTTAGCCTTTTATTGTGTCATATTGTCATAGGAATTGTAGTTCAATTCCTATGGTTATTTATACATTTTGATGATCTTACTTAACCATCAAACTATAGTTAATCAGCCTTGTCAACATGGAAATAATCATAAGCCAATTGCGTATCTAATGAATACCGACGTGCAAATAGTATGATATGTAGATATTAACGAAGTACAAGTAATTTGTCAAACAATCATAAATGCACATGTACAATAGTATAAGTAACATGTATCAGTCATCTATTCAAGTATTTATGGCAATCGAAATTTTAGGTCGAGATTTTAGGACGCTCGAAATTTTAGGACACATAATTTTAGGGCCTGAAATTTTAGGGCGTGGAATTTTAAGGAGGGCCCGAAGTTATAGGGCACATAATTTTAGGGAGGGCTCGAAATTGTAGGGCGCAAAATTTTAGGGCACATAATTTTGGGGTACATGAATTTAGGGCGCGGAATTTTAGGGCCTGAAAGTTTAGGGAGACTCGAAAGTGCAAAAAAATTAAATTTTTTATTTTAGGGTTTCTAACATAAAATTGCAAACCTAAAATTACTCTAATCTACCATGTAAAATGCAAATATAAACATGTGAAAATGCAATTAAATTGAAGGAAAATTGTATGAGAATAAAGCCAAGGGTTTTAAGGTTTTACCCTAACCTTAGGGCATAAGCAAGGTGACCAACCTTCCTCTTGAGAGGTCTTTCCAAAGTTTGGCAAGCTAGGGCCTTCTCCAACGACCATAAGGGCTCATTAAAGGAAGCCTAGCTAAGACAAAACTCAGAGACCTAAGGCCCAAGCTTATGAGGACTCCTTTTAGAGGACGCCTTTCACAATACTATGGTGACAAAACGCTGAAAATGACATAGTTTAGAAAAAATGCAGCACTAATGGCTACCATTCAACCATAAACAAGCATCATCCATCAACATTTAACAAAGAGAAATCAAGACAATAGCATAGATACCTCCTTGTGCATGTGTTAAGTTAACAATTCTAGCATCACCTTAGCAAAGAGAAAGAACTAAAGATACTTCAAGGGATTGCCATTAAACCAAAAAAAGAAGTCTCCTCAAGAGGTTTGCATCACTCCAAGAGCCTTAAGAAGGGTAAAAGAGTAACATAATGTTTAATCCCAGGAGGCTTGTTTTAAAAATAAGTGAGGAGATCTATTTATATAATCTCATACTCACTTTTACAAAAATATCCAGGCCGTCATGCCTTTAAAATGTCAACTTAAAAAAAAAAAAAAAAGGCCTAATGTATGCTTAAGGTAGGCTACCTGGGGTATTTTTCGCCTGGGTGCCAAAATTCGCTAAAATAAGTGAATCACTCCGAATGGAAGGCTAGAGTGAGTTGGAGGGAGTGCGTTATACCCCATCTAACCCCAAGAATGTTGTAAAATCCCTCAAAGCTCTCCTCAAAACAACAAGAAGGCATGGCGTGGCGGATAGCTTCCTTTGATGAAATAAGGCCAGGGAGAGAAGGCGCTAGCTAGTCGAAGGGCTATGAGGGTGTCCTAAGTGGTTGTGAAGGGAGACGAATGTCTTGCAGCTGAAGTAACGACCAAAAGAGTAAGCAAACAAGGTATGGGACCATGTGACCCAAAGATCAACCCCTAGGAGCCCCAGATACCAACCTTGGGGTTAAAAACCCCAGTAAAGGGCAGTCAACAGTGCCACTAAGCCATAGTACTCCTAAAGGAAGGACCAAAGGGCCCAACCATGACCAATATTGCTCAATAACATCCCTCTTGGTCGACAAAATGGCTCTCTCCTTGGGGCACATCTGAAGGTGCGTTGGGTACAGATGCATCGTAACACCATACCAAGGAAAAAATCATTTAGGTTTTTCCTGGTTAAAAAATGCTTCATTTCTTTTCTTTCATACATGAGAGAAGACTTATATTTTAAGAAGTTTCCATGTCACATTAAACTCAACGACCCAAGAGAGTTTGTTACCAAATAATGCACCTTTCTAGTTGATATCTATAGAGACTAACTAGTTATGGAATTTGGGTTGTGACATCCACAGCTAGACAAGTATTTGGCCTTGAGATAGGACCCCAAGAATCATGAATGAGGTACCTTTCCACGAGGTATCTACCTGAAGTAACGAATTATGGAATTTAGGCACCCATTCCCAAATAGAGTTAGAAAACGACCTAAACTAGAACACATTCTTTAGAGTTTTTGTTGCGCTACACAAAGCATTTGCACCTTGACATGCCCAACTAGACAAGTCTATGGATCCGTGCTTGTTCCCCAAGAATTAAGGACCATGCAAAAGAGGCCTTCTTAAGTTTGACAAGAGGTTTACAAAAATTGCGAAGATGGATGTCTAGCAAAGTTTTATGTTTAGACTTTAAGTTACCACAATTTGTTTTGCACCCAACCATAATGGGTTTCGAGCACATCCATTGTATATGTTAGTGAGTCCATATTTGTTAAATGCCTTGGTTCGATTCCATTTCCAATGCTTCAACAAATCAACATGGTTATCATGAATGATCTCTTTGATGTTCTTTTGTGTTTGCCAACTAAAACTTGGCCTTATGCTCTCAAGCAAGGTACCATCCCTAGGTCTGCATGTGAAGAACCAAGAACCATGTGTTCTTAGTTAGAGCATTACCATCCCAAAGCAACATATGGGATCACCAAATATAGTGATCATTAAATGACATCCTAATATAAGGGCTTCCCTTTTCTAGCTTGTAGATGAAGTTTGACAATTTCCTAGATTTTCCATATGTTTAGGGCCACAAAATGTTCTTGATGTAAGATTTTTAGCTTAAGAAGCACTCCGCAAGTTTGTCTTGTATGTGGAAGTGACCGCGAAGTTACATTACCTAGGCACTTGACTTTATATGAGTCTTCTATAAAGTTGCATTAAAATGACTTTTTGTGTAAAGTGTCTATTATTTTCATAAAGTGACTTTATGACATAAAGTGCACTTATTTCATAAAGTGAGAAAATACTTTATTAAAAATGTAAGTGATTCATTTTGGAGTGAATGAATCATGTCCCTTGATCTTTTAATGACCATATTAGATCTCGACCATTAGATTTAGGGATGGGGAAGGCGAAAGGTCACTTTCAAATTATAAGAGCAAGCCTAGGGTAGTGTGTAAGACATGGTTTTCCAAGAGTGAACTGTTTGGCATCAAGGTTGAAGTTTTAGGAGAGGGGACTTGATTCCCCCCTAGGAGAGGGAATGTTCCCAAGGAGAGGGGTTCGATTCCAAGGAGAAGGGGCATGTTTTCCAAGGAAGCAGATTGTTGCATTAATTGCTGGGCCATGCTGTTGATTTTGCTGATTGTGGTGGAAGTGAGTACCTCCTTTGGTAAGAGGGCGTGTTAGCTTTTTAGCTCAGGAGGCACTCCACATGTTTGTCTTGTATGCGGAAGTGACTATGAGTCTTTTATAAAGTTGTAATAATGTGACTTTATATGAGTCTTTTATAAAGTTGTAATAATGTGACTCTTTTTGTAAAGTGTCCTATTATTTTTGTAAAGTGACTTTATGATATAAAGTGCACTTATTTCATAAAGTGAAAATACTTTATTAAAAATGTAAGTGATTCATTTTGGGGGGAATGAATCATGTCCCTTGATCTTGTAATGACCAGATTAGATCTTGGCCATTGGATTTATGAATGGGGATGGTGAAAGGTCACTTGCAGATTATAAGAACAAGCCTAGGGTAGTGTGCAAGACACAACTTTCCAAGAGTGAGCATTTTGGCATCAAGTTTGGAGTTTTAGTAGAGGGGGATCGATTCCCTAGGAGATGGAACGATCCACAAGGAGAGGGGCTCGATTCCCATGGAGAAGGGGCATGTTTCCTAAGGCAACAGACTGCTGCATTAATTGCTGGGCCATACTTCCTCTTTGGCATGTAGCTTGAGGTGTTGTTCTACTGCAAAAAAATCAAGGTGGGCTGTATAACTGTACGAAATTGTTGGGCAGAGAAGCCAAGGTGTTGGGCACGATTTTCAAGGAGAAGGGGCTATTGTAGTGGAGGTTGTACATGTTTTATTGCTGCTTGGGCATGAAAATCGAGGTGTTGTACTATTTTTTCTAGTGTTGGTACAATCATTTAATGCTGAAATATTGCTCCCGTAAACTCTGATTTTTTTGCTTGAGAATACCTAATAAATTACTCTTGGACCGGTTTTCCCTAGAGGAGGTTTTTCCAGGGTCTGTGATTGACCAAAAGCATTGTGCATTGAATTTACAGTCTGCTATTATGTTTAATTTTCTGCTGCAAATGTGACTTAGTATCAATCTTTTAGCTTCTTGTTAATTGGTTATTGTGCATGGGAACTGTCCATAATTTAATGATTGTCTATAGACTGAAACCAATGGTATGCTAAGTGTTCGACAAAATTTTTGAGGGACCAAGGTATGATTTTTGTCATTTTCAACACTTGATCTTAACTTGTGTTGGATTCACATTCAAATTGTGAAGGTGAAGGCCTTTCCATGAGTATTTTATGAAGAGGGGCTCAAAACAAGATACAATTTCTAAGCAAGACTTTCTAGGTTTCCTTCCCTTCAATTGCCTTGATGGCCCATTTGGCACAAGGGCTTGGGCATGTGTGCGTGTTTTGATAATGCACATGCCTTCTTACTTCATGGATAAGTTGTGGAGATTCTAGTTCACTCTACGAAATCCCTTACCTTTATATACATTGGCCAACAAAAGGTTGTGAAGGGATTTCTTAAGCATTTGGCCAGCATTGATAGAGGCTGTCTAGCATGAAGAATAACAAACATGAATACCAACTAGGAATTTAGTGCATATTTGAAACTTAATGGAAAATGTTATCCATTTGTCAATATTCTTTCTAATCACTTGTTGACATTATTCCATTCCTCATTATGGAAAGCTTATGAAAAGATGACTCCCAAAATCTTAAAAGATTTTTCCATAAAGGTTACATGATCATCCTTCATTAGCTAAATAAAGGAGAAGAGCCTTTTGACACCACATTTAGCTTTGAGTTTTGGCTTACTGTATCTTGGACCATTACGCCTCAGATAAATTTGTAGGCAATCCATGAGTTTTCTCATTGAAGTATGATCTTTGAGAATAATGAGAAATGAGTTATCAATGAAGCATCCATTACCTCTTTGACACACTTTAGGCTTGGGGATAAGAATGCCTTTAATATGGCCATGTGCTATCTTATGGTGGGTAAGACATCTAGAGGTTTTCTAAAGTCAATTTTAGTGAAGGGGCATTAAGGTGGAGGCATCATGCACATTCCATGCCTTCCCACACAACCTTGACATTATCCAAAAATATTGATCTTTAATAAAGTCCCCTTGCTCTAGTCACATGATTTAGGTAGAATAAGCTTGATGTTCATGGTCAAGGGTTTAGCCAAGATTTTGTAAGAATATTTAAGAAGGTTACAAGGCTCCAACTTGGTATGTGTTAAAGTTCTGCAGTGCTAGGGATAAATCCAATCAAACCTTTTTTAATGCATGCTTTGAATTATTGCCTTTTGATGGCTTCCTTGTAGATGGTCTTGTAAAATTCACACATATGTCCAATTCTAGTGACTTGTCATTAACGATTTCCACTAGGGAAATTGTCTTCATCAAAAGTTGGTCATTGTTTGCGCATCCTTCTTGCTCGTTAGATAGAAGACACGAGATCACATCTACGCATGTTTGCATGACCACCTTATGTTCATTAGTGAAGCCTGCGACTTGAATACCTTCTTATAATAGTTTATGAACTCTTCTTAAATTTCTTCCCATCCAATTAAGTGCATGCTATACATATTAAGCATTACAATCTTCTCGACTTCTTGTTTAACGGCTAGGGCTTTGAAAAACCCTATGTTTTCTTGCCCCTAGGGTTAATTGAGTGAAATTCAGGCCTTAGTTGGCCCCCTATGCATTACGGATTTTTTCAACCTTCAGTAATTGTTAGAGCTTAGTAGCTTGGGCTTGCAATGCTTTACTAAATAAGCTCAATTGAAGCTATTAATTAAATTACTCAAGTTCATGTTCTACAACGTTATGGCACTTATGCTAGACATGCAATTTGCCAATTTTTTCCAGTCATGAATGCTGTGATTTGTACAATAGCAACCTCCCACCAAGGAATCCAATTGCCATTGCCTCTTGGCTCATGGAAGGTACTTGAATCCCCCAATTGAATTCACATAGTTGGATCTTTCAAATAGAAGAGGTTGAGCCTAAAGTGACTCTTATGAATTTTCATTTTCTTGACCCCCCATGAAATTGAAAAGAAAATGGACCGATGATCCAAGAGTCATCATACTTGGTCCCTAAATTACTTAACTAGTCGTGAAAAAAAGAAAACGTTTTGTTAAGATAACATGCTCCTATTCGATCTTCATAACTTTCCCACTTCCTTTTCAGTAGTTGGTCTATGTAAAGTACGCTTTGAGGAGTATTTTCTCTTCATAACTTTTCCACCTCCTTTTCAGTAGTTGGTCTATGTAAAGCAAGCTTTGAGGAGTATTTTCTCTTGAATTTATTGGGGTCATAAGGACATTCTAGCTTTTAAGGGCATTCCATGTTATCTTCTCCACTTGGAACACACAACTAGGGCCATACTCTCCATATAATCTTGCGGTTCCACCATCTTAAATTCACCACACAACCACGAGCGGGATTATGTTAATTTATCGACAAGCCAATTCTTGGAGATGGCATGTGCTTGTACACCATTAGATGCATACAAGTAGGCAAGGCCTAAAATCACTCATCTAAGTTCACCATTATCCAAACAAACCTTTGTGATAAGTTTGTCCCCTATATTATCACAACAAAGACGAGGTGAGAGGGGGTTGAAGTAGCTACTTCTCCTTGCCTTGGATATGATTGTAAAAAACCACTCGACAAAATCACATTTAGGGTTGTTTTGAAGAAAAAACCATAAAGCTTGACTTCCCATGAACACAAAATATCAAGATCATGAATTAAAGTCCTTCAAACCATGGATACTTTAAGGGGTTTGTAAACTCTTTGACATTCCTTGAGGATTAGTAGCAAAGAAATATGTACGGTCTTCATCACCAATATATTCAAGCCTGACCAACACTACCCATGGGTTCATAGAGATTGTGCTTTTTAAGCAAGTGTTTTGATTCCAATCGACCAGGGTTTGGAACTTGGGCCTTTGAAAATATACCGTTCGATGTTGTTTGAGTGTTCAACATAGGAGGGAAAGAGTGCACCCTTCGACCCTTTCCTTGAGAGGAAGGAGGTTGACTAACGTGCCATCTCCTTCCCAACGACCAAGGTCATGGGATTAGTTGGCATTGATGTCATGGAAGTAATTGACTTAGAATGGTGCACCCTTGGGCCATCATCGACTTATTGCTTTGAGAGTTCTTTTGGATCGTATCCACCCATCCTTATTCATTATTAGTTTGAGTGGCAATCAAAACTTGGGCTTGTGTTGCTGGGTTAACAAGAGTAGTTAGGGGGTTGGGTTTAACCATCAAGGACAATGAGAGGTTCTATGGCTCATACATTAGTGTTTGGAAGGGTAATATGCCTCAAAGGTTGTTTAATCACTTTGCCTGCAACCTAGATAAAGACAAACTCTGAGATTTTGACTTTGACATCAAAAACAAGTGTTTGGAGGTTAATATACCTCACATGGTCTTTAATCATTTTTTTTGCAACCTATACGAGGACAAACTGTGAGATCCTTTGAATTGAACTGTAGACATACTCTCTACTAGGGTACAGGGTTGAAGAAACAAATGTTCATGTCAGTTAAACCCTTTTATTTTCACAACAACACACTGGAAAGAATTCCATAATTGCATGTGCAGTGTGACTAGTAGAAATGTTCTCAACCTAATGGGATAGAACACCTTTTATTTTCACAACAACACACTCAAAGGAATTCCATAATTGCATGTGCAGTGTGACTAGTATAAATGTTCTCAACCTAATGGGATAGAACAACTAGAGTGTTATAGGCTACTAGACATAATCACAACACAATAGGATGCTTCACCAAATTGGAAAAAGAAGATCTTAGTCATTATTCAAGTGCTCAAACAATGCTAACCATGTGGTTCATATATTACTCAAAGTCTTTTCCTTAATAATGGCCCGTGGAGGAGCTTGTCCCACAACATGGTCGAATAACATGTGCTTTTTATAAGTGTAAAATGTCATATAGATAAACGTATTTATTAATAGAAATACTCACAAGTGTTTCATTAGGTTTTGGATCATTAGCTTCCGATATACTTTTAGGGGATTCATCTCCACCATTGTGTTTATAGTTCACAGATGCAATGCTTATGTGGATCACAAGAGCTTTAAAGATATCAAATGAACAATATGGTGACGAGTGATGCCATTAATAAGTACACATGGTTAGAAGGGGGTACTTAGGCCCAATGCAAGCCAACTAAACAAGCAAGGTAGATAGTGGTCTCCTAACGAGGAGACAAGAAAATGGTAAAACAAAATACACAAGCTCAAACTAAAAAACCCTATTTTTCCTCTGCTCAACATGTCTTTCATTCCTTTTATATGTATATACCCTAACTTTTCCTCTGCCCAACATGACTTTCATTCCATATATATAAACATTAACCCACAATACTGATACTGATGTGTAACTCAAATTAAATGTTTTTGCTACATCACATCACTAACATATAAGACCACATATAAGACCAGTGTGTAACTAAATTATATACTTTCGAGAAAACACACTATATAAAAAATAATGATAAAACAAACACACTAACAAAAATATTTGATATAAAAAATGATGATAAAACACACTAACAAAAATATTTGATATAAAAAATGATGATAGACCAGTGTGAAACTAAATTATATACTTTCGAGAAAATAAGCACACTAACAAACATATTTGATATACAAAATGAAGATAGAGTTGTAACACCAATGTAGAGCTAACCTCTAAACTTAAATCCAAAACAACATACAATACAAGGTACTATGTGTAGCTAAACCACATATAATACGAGCTACTATGTGTAGCTAAACAACATATATTCTATGATGTACTTTGACAAAGAAGCACACTAAATTTATAAAAAAATGAAAGAGGTATTTTGTGGAGCTGAACAACATATATTCTATGATGTACTTTGACAAAGAAGCACACTAAATTTATTAGAAAATGAAAGAGGTATTTTGTGGGGCTAAACAACATATATTCTATGATGTATTTCAAATAAAGAAGCACACTAAATTTATTAAGAAATGAAGGTTGTTGGCACAAAATCAATGTGTTTATATGATTTACTTTTAGCATGGTTAAAAACACAAACACAAAAAATGAGGCTGGTGGGAGAGAAAGTATCATCGCGGGCCTTGAGACCTATAAATCAATCAACATAAACTTCTTTATAAACTATAAATTATAGTATATAAAAACAAAAAAAATAGTATAAAAGTTTTATATAAAATAGCTAAAAAGAAATTATTATACACATTATTATACACAAAAGCAATATTTTATTGTAGATAAACAAATTCAATTCTACATTTAACTTAATGGTTGCAATTTATAAAATATTCTATTTTAACAAAACAAATCATAAAATTTAAAACAAAATTAATATTTAAAAAAATATAATAAGATAAATTATTATTAAAGCATTGTTTTTCAATGCACCACATACTTCTCATTTTATTTTCTTGATTTCCTTAATATAAAATTTAAAACAAAATTAATATTCAAAAAAATATAAGATACATTATTCTTAAAGTGATGTTTTTCAATGCATCACATACTTGATTTCTTTGGACTATAGTTGTATCTTTAAAATGGATTTTAAATGCAAATAATTAATAATAATGTTATTTTTGGATAGTAGTTTTATAATTTAGTGAACATTTTAAGATTTACTAAACTACAATTTATAAATAGTTATAACGATTTTGTTTTTATAAAGTTTTCAATGTCTAAACAATTTTAGTTATATTTTGTATGAATATTTTGAACATTATATTTTGTATGACTATTTTGAAAAAGTGAAGATGTTCCTTCTTTACTTTCGATTTTTAACAATTAAAAAAAGATGAAAATGTTTATCATCTACTTTCAATTGTTGAAACCATTGAAGATGATCAATGAATATGTCCAACAACATAAACTCAAGCTTAAATTTAGATCATAAACAATAAATATAAATTATAATAAACAAGTTCAAATCTTTAAATGTAAATGATATTTTGTTGGGATGACTTAAAGGAGCTACCTCCTAATGGATTTCATCCTGATTTATAGAAGCACTATACAATACTAACCACCTAACCTCCTAAACTATTTAGTTAACTTTCTTTAATAAGGTCTCATTTCATTTATTTACTAACATAGTGACCCTTATTTAATAATAACACTATAATGGACCTATTTCACTTTACATTGAATGATCTCCACTTCTATTTTATGACCCTTATTTAATAATAGGGCTATAATGGACCTATTTCAATGATCTCCACTTCTATTTTATTGGGCCATCAACTCCTCTTTCCACTTCTAAAATGATCATAACAAATTCCCCTCAAATATATATCTTATATCATATTATCAATACAATCAACTAATATGAAATGGTCATAACAAGTTCCCCTCGAATATGTATCTTATACCATATTATCAATACAAGCAACTTGTCAATGTTAATTGTCAAACTCTTGTTCATCTATGGCTTAGATAAGATACTATTTGGACCGAAACGACTTTGATGTGTAAGTCACTCTCAGACATAGTGAGCTAAAATCCCAATCACTCATATGTCACACTTTGTGGGTCCCACCTTAAGGTGTTATTATTATCATTATCATCTATTGATTTTCCACAATAATTGTAACTCTTAACACTAGTGCCATAGACTTATCATTGGGATTTGGTTTCATATTTAATAATTTCTTAATACTTCCGTGCACCAAGTACTGTACCCAAAACCTCCCTTCGCGGAGTGACTCTGTGACCACGCTTTTACCATCTCATGCCAAACTTTACGGAAACCGTACGCTCCGCGTCCTGCGACGCCGCCTCCGCTATAGTGGGAGGTCGAGAGGCACGCGACAAGCCCCGTTTTCATAAAGCACCCTTGTCATGTGGTCACACAGGAACGGTCTCAGCTCTCTGAATTCGATTCTCTCGTATAAATCCCCTCTCCTCCGGTTCCTGTTCTTTTTCTCTTCATTGGCTTCAATTTAATTCAAACGAAGGTCGCAGGTTGGAAACCACTAAAATCATAAAGGGATTTTAAAAAGGAGCGCAAAGCCATTTTCTGTGCTGCCAATGTTGCATGGTTTAACAATGAAAATTCATAGAGGTAAAAACTTCAAAGAATTTTGCTAGCTAGTATTTTATTTATTTTGGTTTATCCTTCCTTTAGTTTGGGGTTTTCTTCAGGCCCAGAACTTCAATATTACCTCCTCAAGGTTTTGTTATCTATTAAAACGCAAGCACTTGCTCTGTAAAAGATTAAATAAATGTTTTGGGCAATGCCATTACGATCCCAACTTATAAAAGCAGGAAGTAGTTCAAGTTGCCTCGTAAACTTTAAATTTTACTGGGAGGCTGAGTGGTTCAAGTTTCAAAAAATCAATTCGCAAAATCGAACTGAGAATGGTATTGTCATCACTGTTTCCGAATCTCACTTATTACTTCTGAATGCTTAAAAGTTTAATAGGAAAGTTTTAAGCAATCATATATCCTCCTGTAAGTTTAAATTTTTACCTAATCGTTAGTCTCAGAATACATTTTGCAAAATTTGGCCTTATTTTTCAACATTTTCGAAATTCTTTTGCTTTTATGTAGTTCTTGTGGAAAATAGGAAGTTGATTAAACAAATATTAATTTTAATCGCAGAAACTATGTTGAATGTTCCCTTTCAATGGGGAAAATTTAGAAAAGATGCAAATGACAACTATTAGCCAATAAATTTTAATTACTTACACTGTCGAATGCCGGTACTTCGGGCATCCTTGCAACCTTATAAGCAACATGGCGCAGATAAGCGGGGGCATCCCTTACAACTTTAACAGAAGGTCTTCTGCGCTGTCTATCACACTATAGCATGTAGTATGTACACGCTCTGTAGGTTAACCAATATACTTCAATACACAAGGCTTTTCGTACTTCTATCTCTCTGTACATATCCATGTGATATCATAGTCTGTCAGGACTATTTGGAATTTTAGGTCATTCAGTTTCTTTTGCTGTTTTTGAAATTACGAGATTTCAAAAGTTTCAACAAAAGACCAAAAAGTGATAGATCAACATCTGTTGTATATTAAGGTGGACATGTCTTATGAAACTGTTCTAGAGATTAAAAAAACACAACATTATTTCAGATTAATCGTTCTGCTCAAAAAGATGGAACCAGGGAACTCTGATGGCTGTTTACTGATGCTCTTTGGGGTTGTGTCGTTTGTATAAGAATTTGTTAGAAGCTAAGTTGCCAGGAAACTTGGGTATGGGGACGGGGAAAGGGGACTTGGTTACATCGGGGGGTACTATATATATATTTATATTTTTATAATTATAAATCATAATACACATGAAATTTAAATCATTTTCATTGTTCAATGTTCAACAAGTAGCACACCATAGAGTCTGAATATGTCATAACTCAAAAGTCATATGATAAACCAAGTAGAAATTCAAATTACATATTCGTCGTATATTATATGTCCATGACTCCATTGTCCAACTACATCCAAAATTTGCCTAATGGCGTTTCCAAATTGAAATAGAAAATTCAAAAAACATTGAACAATGAACAACATAGTTGATTTGGCTTCCCCAGGTCATCTCTACTAGGCCATCTATATCTATAGCATCAGTGTCATCAACATCACTAAGGTCCTTAGTCAACAAGCTCTCTAGATAGCCATCGCTCTCAAGTGGAGGTTCCTCCTCATCCATAGCAACTAGAGGTATCTCGACAAGTCCATCTGGTTGAATCTCCTTGTCTTCACGTATGGCATCATTTGTATATTGGTCCCATCTCTTCAAAGGACCCTCCTTGTACCTTGGGTCTTTCCGAGATATGAGACGAAGTGTGCAATGAATGTAGACTAGGTTCTTCTGACTTCTTTGATCCCAACCTGTTTCTCTTCACTGAATGGGTGAAGGTATAAGTGCTCTAATTCCGTTCACAAGATGAGGAACTAACTACCTGCCCAAGTAATCCTATGTCAATGTTAATTGATAGTAAAATTGTTTGGGGAAGGCAATGTTAAGTATGTAAAATAAAAATTTAAATACAAAAGCGAGTTAAGGAACTCTGAACTAGCTATTTTCCCAAGCAATCATATAGCAAATTGTTGCAACTCAGGTGCATCAACACCATAAAGCCACCACTAGTCAATTGGATCCTTTTTCGTGCGCCTATTAATCAAGGAAGAATGTGAACTAAAGACACCTCGCCCACGTGAAAATTGAGAAAATTGAGATTGTATCTCAGAGGCCTCTTCTGTAGAACCATAATTTTTTTATATAGCAGTCATGAACCCTTTCACCACCTCTCTATCTTGGGAAGAAGGCCTTGTTCTTGTGTGAGATCATACCATTTTGGATTATCTGCTTAGGCCGCCATATGAAGTGGGGTGTTCATTTATTCCAACGCCCATCTATAAATGATTTCAACTGTGGCCATAAAGTATGATCTTTTGGATCTGTGATGGATTTGATCCTCACACATAGAGTTCATGTTCTCATAAATCTCACCTAGACATGGACCGCTTGTTCTGCATAGACATGGACCACCTGTTCTGCATATCACCTATTGGCTCTACAAATTCCACAACAAATTTGACATCAAACCAATAAACTAAATCCAAAATTAACCTATTCACCTTCACAATTGCATCTAAGGTAGATAGCTTCCATTGGACCCACATATCATGATAACTATGCCAGTTAAAGCCCCCTTAATCTCCACAATCCTTCTAAGCAGAATGTAGTAAGCGGCAAATCTAGTATTAGCCGGTTTATGAAGCTCCATTTTCGCATGCCTGCGATAAATGGTTTGTGAATGGTGGTGGTTGCATATGAACATCTGAATTTTGTGACCATTCTAAGTTAACACCCAAATTCTTTCAATTCTCCCATTCTCTTTCAATGCACTATTCAAAGAATGCACTACACATGGCATTAAAAAAAATGCATACAAACATCAAGAACTCACAAATAAATAAAAAAGAATTTCTACAGTTATTTATGATAGAAAGAAAGTCAGACTTGTAATTAGAAATCAGAATTGTAATTAATGTTTATTTAAATTTTAAAATAAATAATCAGACTTGTCACTAAGCTGTACATTTTTTGGACCATCATCCCCATTGCTTTGCAAATTGGAGCTGCATCAGTAACAACTTGAACAACGATGGATTCACCCACCTCCACAATGGAATCGCATAATTGGTCTTTCAAGAACAAAATGTTATTTTCTTGTATAGAACAATCAAGGGCCTTAGAAAATATGGGTTGTAAATGGAAGAGATAATGATATTTTTCAATGGATGATTTCGACAAGTAGTCCAACCATCCATAACAATGGATTATCCTTCTAGACTCGAAGGTGCCTTCAATGGTGCCATCGCCCTCTCAAGATGTGCTTTCTCCTTGTCCACCAACACAATTCTAAGGTTCTCACAACCAGGTGCCTTATACCTCACAGGTAATTTTGAGAGCCAATAAACGAGAAACCCTAGATAGGGTTATGTCATCGAACACATGAGCTCAAATAAGGACAACACATTATTATTATGGGATTCTACGGTTCCACATTACATTGAGGGTCCTCACTCTGATAAAGAGTCCGAATGACCAAAACCATAACACTAATACATAAATCCTAAGACACCTAAAAACCTAACGTTTGACCTAAGTCACTTAAGTGACTTTATTACATGTGTAACCTTATATCTTGACACCCCCCCATAAGGCGTACATTGTTGAAAGATAACAAGTTGAAATCAAATACGTATGCTTGAATTAAAACTCATAAATTGAAAGCTAAACATTTGTTGGAAGCTTCTTCTTTGAACATAGTTCCTGGACTAGGTTGAGCTCCATTAAGTTGCCTCATAACTGTCGTAAAGGTGTAGCTCCTGAGTTGAATTCCCAAGTTTCTGGAATCCACCTCCTCAAACTGTCGAATCACGAATCTCTCGAAGTCAATTATTGGACTACAATTTACATGCATGTCACATAAGCTCACTAGTAGATTGCAATCCACATGCATGTCTCTACGACTAATGAGGGATCATTCCCTAGATTCATCACTGCTGAACTTTCTAGGCAACTCTCTACTTCAGAAGCTTTGAACTGATCCCTTCTTATCTTCAAAGTATGGCCTTGATGCTTTCCCTAGATAGCCAGATTTGTTCATACATGATTAATTTTTGCCACAAATTGATAGAACACAGCGAGAACAACCTAGAAATGCACAACTCTGCCACTAATCTGTCAAAGATCTTGTTGACAAAATAGTATTCTACCCTAAGAAGACAAAAATAACTAATCGATGTTGAAATTTGTGCAGCCAGTAATTTCTTAGTAAAAAAAACTTTAAACTTTTAGGAATACACACGTTATAAATGCATGTTGGAAATCTCTATTTATTCTTCAGTAAGGACAATATCGTGGGCCATGTCCATTGGTTCATCTTTGATAAACCCGTTAACATGGGTTGTGTGACCCATCATCAAAAATCTCTAAATTCCGTCACTATTAACTAATCCACGACGATAATCAAGCACATCAGGAATGGTGTTTTTGTACTTAAGGTGTGAACAAAAAACTGTTCTTTCCTACAACATATTCATTGCTTTTATCAGATCTGAAATAACGATTTCTTAAAAACAACAATTTCTAGAAATTGAAAGAATTATGAAAATCACCAGTACATAGCTAATTGTATGATAGAGTATGGGTTGTACGGATCTTTGATGACTCAACAACTTCTCTCCAAATCGCGACTGAATATAAAATCATTGGGATGTATTTGAAATGACGGCTTCAAATTGGCAACGACTGGGTATGAACTACATGGATCGTTTGGTGGCTATACATAATTGGTCTTTGAAATCAACTCTGACATAAAATGATTGTTAAAAGAAAATAGTGTAGAAAAATAGAACGGTACGGATGGCGGCTCCGTTGAAAAACGCCGGACAATGGATGGCAAGATGTGCAGACTAAATGATGCCTAAACAAAAAATTGAAGATGACGACTGAAAAATGATGGACGACTTCTCTTTTAATTCGATAGCTGGCTTGAATTCATGCAAAAGGTGGTTTAGAAGATGGCAACTCCCTCAATTCTAAAAAAGGTGGTGGCACACTTGATTCTGGAAATGGCTGCTAGTTTACTCGATTATGAAAACGACGACTCTATTAAAAATCAACAGATGATGCTTCTAATCTGCATGGCATCATGATATAACAATTACATGCATCTAATCGGTTGGACTATGGCGACAAGGGTGCACAGGTATAACTTCTTCCTAAATATCAACCTGGACATGTTTCGAAAACTTGCTCTGATACCGTATTCCGAGAACCAATAAATGAGAAACCCTGGATAAGGTTATGTCACCGAACACATGAGCTTAATAAAGCACAACCCAGTATTAATACGAGGCTGAACGATTCCACATTACATTGAGGGTCCTTGCTCTTATAAAGAGTCTAAGTGACCAAAACCCTAACCTTAATACATAAACCCTAAGGTGCCTACAAACCTAACTTTTGACCCAAGTCACCTAAGTGACTTTATTACATGTGTAGCTCTACATCTTAACACATGTCCATGTTAGATAGTGGCAACAAGGATGGTCTTCTAGCATTGTATGTGTCCTTGCATGCTAGGAAGACATTAAACAAGAAGCCGAATGTATTTAATGTGATTTTCCTAAGTTTGGACTTAGGAAAATACATTATTTATTCTAATTTGATTTTGACTTAATGTAATCACTTTTATAAAGTGAAAAGTGCAATAAACTTAAGTGATGGCTAATCTAATCTTGGCCATTGATCTCACCGGAGGATCACATCCATTGATCCATAGTGAGGGTTAAGTTTTTCTCTTAGCCATTGAGTTAAAAGGAGATTTGGTAGAGAGGACACATGTACAGGTGAGATATAGACAAAGAGAAGTCAGATGAAGGAATTTGCGAAGAAGACGGAGGAGCACTCACCCGACAGAGTCATTGAGCTTCCAGGCTGAGAAGAGGTCGTACAAGATCACACAGAGGTCAGTTGTACCATTTGGCAGGGGCAACCGTACAACCGTACGGAATCCATACAAGATGACAAAAGCGTCGTACGGATTCGTACAGCTTCGCAGAGGAGGCTGTACTGTTGATGCAGGGGATGTACAGTTATGCTGGGTGTGTGCTGGGTTGCTGGTTTTTTCTAGTGTTTTTGCATAGGTTTCAATTTGCCAGGTTGGGTGAATTTATTTGCTGGTTGTAAAAGTTCCATATCTCCATAATATAAATTTCATATTTGACTGGTGCACCGGTTTTTCGATCTTGGGTTTTATCTGGGGGTTTCCATACCCAAAATACTGTGTATATATTTTATGTGATGTTGTGAATGTTTCTCAGTATTTACTTTCTGCTGCAATACTAGTAAATGAAATTCATGTGTGGTTTTCAGTAACAAATTATATATACTGTTTATCTCTAGTTTGGATTTTAAAGGAAAACTTACATGGTATCAGAGCTCAGTTGAGCTAAATCTGAGAGACTTGCAGCAACATTGATAGATCAAGGGCAGATCTATTGAAGACACAAATCTAGAGTTCAGATCTAGGGTTTACAGGTACACTTCAGTATGGCCGTGCAATTGAGAGTCGAGGATAGACTCCAGGGGGCTCAGAACTTTCCTGCATGGAAAGAAAGGATCACCAGTATCCTGGATGTCAGTGATGCAGAGGAGCACATTGACTCCAGGAAGGTTGCACCCACTGATCTGGCAAAGTTGGTAGTTTGGAAGAAGATAGATTCCAGAGCCATGTTGATCATCTTGGATGGAGTGAAGGACCACATAGTCCCTCATTTTTCTAGGAAGAAGACAGCATCAGAGATGTGGAAAGCCTTGGAGAGTCTATACCAGAGTAAGAACGAAAACCAGAAGATGGTGCTGCAAGAGAGGATGTGCAGTACCAAGATGGCCAAGGGTGAAGGAGTGGTGCCTTATCTCACAAGGCTCACACAGATTAGAGATGAGCTTGGAGTAGTTAGCTCTAAGACTGAGGATGAGGAGCTAGTTCAGATAGCCTTCAATGGCTTTTCTAAGCCATGGGACACCTTTGTCAAAGGTGTTGTGGCTAGGGAGAAGCTCCTTGATTGACAGAGGTTGTGGGATGATTTCGTGCAGGAGGAGACCCGCATGGGTCAAGGATCAGGTTCATCTAGCAGTGCCCCACAGATTGTGGATGAAGATGTTCTAGCTCTGACAGGGAAGAGCAAGGGTAAGGCAAAGAAAAAGAAGGGTAGTAAGAAGAACCTTGACATGTCAATGGTCAAGTGTTTTATCTGCAACAAGCAAGCCTAGACAAGAAGAAGAAGAACAATACCCAGATGGCAGGGTCTGCAAAGGTGGAGGAATTCAACAAGAACTTCGATGAAGATTTTTGCTTGATTGCTTGCATGGCAAGCACCATAGGAAGCAACGTTTGGTATGTGGACAATGGAGCATCTTGTCATATGACAGGACAAAAGAGATTCTTTAAGGACTTGAAAGAGGGTGGATTAAATCTCCACATAGAGCTGGGTGATGATGCGCAATATTAGCCGCAGGGATTTGGCACTGTTTCATTTAAGAGGGAGTCTAGCAAACCCTTCTGTTTTGCTGATGTATTGTATGTTCCGAGGTTGACTAAAAACATCATCCGTTTCCACCTTGGAGGACAAGGGATTTCATGTGAATTTCCGAGACCATAGAGTGTATATCAAGCCGAAGGGGTCGGATAGGAGTTTGGATTAGGTGTTTGGGATCCAGAGCGGGAAGGTGTATAGACTACACTTTGAGTCTGCAAAGGCTCTAGTTAGTAGCAACAACAGTCAGGGTGATTTGTTGCAGAGGAGGATGGCACACTTACACCATGGAGCATTGAGGCATTTGAGATAAGTAGTCATCGGAGTTCCTCAGGTACATGAGGAGAAGCATAACCACTGCAAGGGTTGTGCGTTGGGGGAGAACATCAGGAGACCTTTCCCATAGAGTGAGCACAAGTCTAAGGGGACCTTGGACTTAGTACATTCGGATGTTTGCGGACCTATGAGTGTCCAATCTTTCAGTGGTTACAGTTACTGCGTCACTTTCATTGACGACTATTTAAGGAAGACCTAGATCTATTTCCTGAAGGCCAAGTCAGAGGTCTTTGATCGGTTTCGGGAGTTTAAGACTCTCGTGGAAAACCATACAGGGAGGAAGATCCGAGTATTGAGGACAAACAATGGGGGAGAGTACACCTCCAATGAGTTTTTGGAGTATTGCTCAGCAGAGGGGATAAAAAAGGAGCACATGGTGCCTCATACCCTGTAGCAGAATGGAGTGGCAAAGAGAAAGAAAAGGACAATGGTAGGTGCAACCAAGGCCATGCTATTTGATCAGGGATTACTTCTATTCCTTTGGGCTGAGGCACACAAGACTGCAATATACATTTAGAACAGGTGTCCCCACACAACTTTGGGGAGGAAGACACCCAAGGAGGTCTTCACAGGCACTAGACCAGATGTGAGCCACTTGCGCATATTTGGGAGTGTATGCTATTGTCACATTCGTGCTGACACTAGGAAGAAGTTGGACCCTTCTGGAGAGAAGGGATTACTTGTTGGTTACAACGAGACTTCGAAGGCTTACAGAGTTTATATTCTTTCCTGCAAGAGGATCATTGTGAGCAGGGATGTCCAGTTTGACGAGGACAGAGCCTTGCGGAGATCTATGGACTTACCAACACAGGAGCAGCCAACACAGGACTCAAGGGTCAAGTTGGAGGAGCCAGAGGTACAGGTACAGACATAGAACGCAGGTTTTGGCAGTCAGAGGGAGTCAGGTGGACTGGATCCTACAGTCATTGACTTGGAGGATGAGCTGCAGCATGAGATAGATATCCAACAATTGCAACAGATAGACACTAGGCCAAGGCCTAAGTGGCTTAGGTGCACTACTCAGGATTCCAAGCAGGTGAATCCTCCACAGAGCTCCATGAGGCGGAGCAAACCACCAGAGAGACTCAGTTATATGGCACTAATGACATAGTTGATCAACTTCGAACCTTCCAGTTTCGAGGAGGCTGTAGAACATGATGTGTGGCAGGAGGCCATGGTTGAGGAGTATGACTTAATCATGAAGAATCAGGTATGGGAGGTTGTGGGATCCAGATGGATCTACAAGGTGAAGCATGCAGCAGACAAAAGCGTGTAGAAGTACAAGGCGCGCTTCATGGAAAAGGGGTTTTCACAGAAGGAGGGTATTGACTATGAGGAGACCTTTGCCCTTGTTGCCAGGTAATCTTCTATTCTGACCATTTTCTCATTAGCAGCAGAGATGGGTTGGCGTGTCCAAGAGATGGACGTCAAGACTTCCTTCCTCAACGGAGTTATAGAGGTGGAGGTATTCATTGAACAACTAGAGGGGTTTGATGTTGAGAACAGGGAGACACATGTATGCATGTTGTAGAGAGCTCTTTATGGGCTCAAGCAGGCACCTCGAGCATGGTACTTGAGCATAGACAACTATCTACGGGAGATGGGATTCCAACGGAGTGAGGCGGACCATAACCTATACTTCTTGACAGGTGAGGTGCCTCTCATATTGGTCTTATATGTAGATGATCTCTTTCTTACAGGAGATGAGAGGCTGATTGGCGACTGCAAGTCCAACCTTGCAGTTGAGTTTGAGATGAAAGACCTTGGGTTGATGCATTACTTCCTGGGCTTGGAAGTTTGGTAGAGAGACAGGTGCTTCTTCATTGGATAGGGGAAGAATGCAGTGGAGATCTTGAAGAGATTCAGGATGGTAGATTGCAAGCCTATGGCCATACCTCTAGTATCCAATTGGAGGAAGATTGATGCATCTGGGTCAGATGGATTTGATCCTACCTTGTATTGCCAGCTTATCGAATCATGCTCATGTATCTGGTCAACACACAACTAGACATTAGCTTTGCAGTCAACTCTTTGAGCCAGTTCATGGTGGACCCTCGAAGAGTGCATTGGAATGCTGCGAAGCACGTGCTTCGCTACATCAGAGGTACAATGGAGTATGGGTTGGTTTACGAGCGTAGGGGGAGTGTACAGTTAGCAGGTTTCACAGATGCTGGCTGGGCAGGTTGTGTAGAGGACCGAAAGAGCACTTCAGGTTGCTTCTTCAGCATTGGGTCAGGGGTTGTCTCTTGGTTCAGTAGGAAGCAGAAGTCAGTTGCATTGAGCTCGGCAGAGGTCGAGTACATGGCAACCAGTTTGGCTGCTTGTGAGGGAATGCGGCTAAGGAAGTTGCTTTCAGGATTGTTCGAGTGTGAGCTAGAGGCTACAGTAATTCACTTTGACAATCAGAGTGGCATCAGGCTATCTGAAAATCTAGTGTTCCATGACCAGAGCAAACACATAGACATTCGGTACCACTTCTTGAGAGATTGTGTACAGAGAGGAAGCATTCGATTGGAGTACATACAAACAAATGAGCAAGTGGCAGACATTTTCACCAAGGCACTTTGAAGACATAGTTTTGTGAAGTTCAAAGTTAAGTTGGGTTTGCTACCGAATCCCTTCCTCGTTGAGAGGGAATGTTAGAAAGTGGCAATAAGGAAGGTCTTCTAGCATTGCAGGTGTCCTTGCATGCTAGGAAGACATTAAACAGGAAGCCAAATGTATTTAATGTGATTTTCTTAAGTGTGGACTTAGGAAAATACATTAATTATTCTAATTTGATTTTGAATTAATGGAATCACTTTTATAAAGTGAAAAGTGAAATAAACTTAAGTGATGGCTAATCTAATCTTGGCCATTGATCTCATCGGAGGATCACATCCATTGATCCATAGTGAGGGTTAGGGTTTTCGCTTAGCCATTGATTTAAAAATTTTTTTGGTGGAGAGGACACATGTACAAGTGAGATACTAGCAGAGAGAAATCAGATGGAGGAATTTGCTGAGAAGCTGGAGGATCACTAACACAACAGAGTCACCGAGCTTCCAAGCTGAGAAGCGTCTATATAGGATCACGCAGAGGGCAACCATACCATTCGACAGAGGCAGTCGTACAGAATCCATACAAGCTAACGTCAACGCCGTACAGATCCGTACAACTACGCAGAGGAAGTCGTACTACTGATGCAGAGGCCGTACAACTGCGCTGGGGGTGTGCTGGGTTGCTGGATTTGTCTAGTGTTTTTGCAGAGGTTTCAATTCGCCAGGTTGGGTGAATTTATCTGTTGGTTGTAAAAGTTCCATATCTTCATAATATAAATTTCATATTTGACTGCTGTATCGGTTTTCCCATCTTGGGTTTTATCCGGGGGTTTCCATACCCAAAATACCGTGGCTATTTTATGTGATGTTGTGTATGTTTCTCAGTATTTACTTTTCGCTACAATACTAGTAAAGAAATTCATGTGTGGTTTTCAATAACAAATTAAATATACTGTTTAGCCCTAGTTTGGATTTTAAAGGAAAATTTACAGTCCATCATTAATCGCACTAGCCATTTGCTCAAAACATGGTAAGCAGACTGCATTGAAAAGAATCCCACATGTAAGATTTTTTTTTTGGTTTGACAAGATCAACACCCTCCCTGCCTTTCAATCAAACATGTCATAAAGTCCACCAAGTTTAGGTTTCTTGTGTGGTTGAGTTGTAGTGCTTTCTGATGCTTTTGATGGAACGCTCTCATCACCACACTAAACTTCATCATCATTTGCATTTCTTCTTCATTGGAGTCATCATTGTCACTAACATTCTCCCCTGGGCTTGAGACTGACTTGTCTTCCTTACCATCCACCCTTTTGCTGCTCACTTTGTGCACTTGGGAGTCTAAATGGGATCCTCCGATTCTCCAAAACAACACTCAACACCTTTCCTTGCAGTATTCATAAAATGGGCTTTAACTCTAGTGTAGTTGCCTTTCCATTCAACTTTACAATAATTGCATTTTAGTAAGGCTGTCCCCCCTCCACCCTTTTTTGGTTTTGACCTCTTCACATATTTCCACAATGGATATTGAGGATTTGTCTTTGATGAAGACATTTGGAATTTAGAGAAAGAAGGAGAAAGTGAAACTTAAAAATAAGAAGAGGCGTTTCAAAAATGAACTACTTTCACTGCAGGATTGTGTGTTTTTTCTCATTGCTGGATTGTTTCTCCTCACCGCTGGAAATGGACTGTTCTTAACCTTCTCAGTGCCTTCTTATTGCACGTTGGACTGTTCACCTCCTTCAACACTGTTGCTACTCTTTCTCCAACTTTCTTCATTGCTAAGACAAATAATGAGAGAAATTATCAATGAGAAGTGTCAAATGGGAAATGCAAATGGTTAAGATAGGACTTGGGAGAGGGGGCCCATGTATTTCCCCCCAAATTTCCAGCCAAAAATTGGTATTTTTTTATGGTTTTGGGATCCACAAGTCTGTGGGTCCTCAGAAGTTCCTAAAATCTGGGTTCATGGTCTTCGAAAGTCCCCAGAATCTGGGTACGACATCCTTAGAAGTCCCCAAAACCTAGGTACAACGTCCCCATTTCCCTCGACATTCCGTAAAACCTGCACACCTGTCTCATGTATGACATTGAAGTTTTGGGTACAGACGGGTGCGAATATGTCGTCCCCACCCCTATTTCAGGTACGTGTTACGAGTTTTCAGTACAAGTACATTTACCGTACCCCAGCGTATGGGTACCACTGTTACATTGGTTAGAAGGCTTTTGCATAAGATTCAGTCATGTGCAAATTCCTTTATTTCTCATTATTATATTATATTGCTAAATAGTAATTGTTATTAAAATATAAAACACCACATTGCATAAAAGACCACTACCTAGCAATCAAGCTCAAAAGTAAAAGAAAGTGCAAAGGTTAAAGTTGTAGGGAAAATGTTTCATTGGTTTTATTTTCTCTTTAGGACTTGGCTATAATCATTATAATCATGGTCAAACTAAGGGCACATTTAATGCCCTATTCAAAATGTATTCTAGTTAAAGATAAAAAAATAAAAAGCAAAAGAAAAAACATTTCAAATATTTTAAATGTGTTTCAAGATATATGAAAAGCGAAGATAGTCATAGAGTAATCATTTATCAAGTGTTTTCAGTATTTGACACACTATTATTTGTTTGTTGAAGGTTACCGTTATTTCCCATGACAAGGCTAGGTGCATATACAAGTGATTGCATAGATAAGATAAGATAATTTTATTAAAGTTCAACTAATGACCTAAAATGTAGGGCAATGGAGTTGTTGAGTACAATGATGTGATTACAAAGTAGGAGTACCAAAATGCCTCCTATAAACCACAAAATGTAGTAACTAAAGTAGAATAGAATAACATAGATTGTGCAGTCTATTTTGAAGCATGAAAAAATCGCGACCCCAAGCACAGGGAACCACATGGGGGTGGAGATGTACAGGAGGAAAAGATCTAGGAGCAAGCAAATACGAAGGTAATGAGGGAGGCCTATTATGGAATAGACCCATCCCTCCTAACATCTAAGGTTGAAGGAAGGAAAATCAAAATAGTATGATGTTCAGAGGAAGAATTGGCGGGAGCTCTAGACCACTCACTGTGTTGCTGTCTATAGGAGGTAGCTCGCCATTGAGGCTTGGGGGGTCTTGTTTGCCTAATAGGGAGGGAAGTCATGCTGTCGAGATCCCGGGTGATTGACGTGGGAGCATCAGTGCCCAAGACGGACAATTGCATATAAGCAACCAAAGCTTCCTAGACGACAGTCGACGACCTCCATAGGCATGGGTGAGAATTGATAAGAGAATAGGGAAGAGTCGTGGAGAGTTTCGACCAGTTTGGGTCAACGATAGACAATGAGACTGAAGTGTGGCACAGTCGCAATACAAAGCGATGAGGTCTAGTCATAGCATGACAACTGAGGGAGTAGGGCGGTCGAGTAGTATATCGGATGACAAGTTAATGAAAGTAAGAAGTAAAGCCGACGATGAAAAGGTCAGGTTCCTGAGGGGCGGAGCCGTTGGAGTAGTTGGAACAGTTGCAAAGTAGTTATGGTAGTTGTTGCAGAAGGCCTGATGGAGAATCCTTTTGAGAGGAAGCATGTAAAGGCTTTAAATGCAAATGGTGATGCGTGAAAGCAAGTGAAGCTTCTAGAGGAAGATCTAAATGGGACCTTGAGCCCACTAACAACTAAAATACTAGTTGTGCTTAGAAGAAGGGTTACTGATCTTCCACTGCTGTTACTTGTAAAAGAGTTGGTGTGGTTGTGGAGGATGCTGAATATCCTCACACCTATAATTGCTAAGTATCGTTAGAAGTAGTCAATGTCCATTCTGACAAAATAGAGCATAGACTCACATTGTAATGTCTTCTTGTAAAGAGATTCTTTAATTTAATTGAAGGACATAATTCTTGGCAGATCTCTCTGTTTGTTGTATTGTGTGTTCATTGCATTTCGTTGTGTGCACTGATCTACAACCTACTCTGGTAGCCCGCATCAGATGGTATCAAAGCAGGAAGTTATCCCGCGTATGAGTCCAGTTGCGATTGGACATGGAAAGCAACTCCAACTGCGGTTGGGTAGAACTTTGTAAAGGAGATGGCTCAGAGAGGCGTTAATATTCATGGAAGAAGACTGCGTAGAGGCGTAGGGGTCACTATTGGCTGTGAAATATTTGAAGAATGCGTTTAGACCATGGGGAGTTTGAAAAGTGAGTTAGCAGCAGTGAAGGAAGCTTAGAAAGGAGGACTGGGAATAGAAACTCTTGACCATAGTGTTGAAGAGGTTGAGGAAGAAGTAAATGCTTCGGATGAGGAAGAGGATCCAGAAGACAAATTGTTGAAGGTATTGTCTGAAATGAAGGGTAGGTCTAAAATGGAGGTATCTACCTACTTAGGGAGTCTAAACCTTGAAGAGTTGATAGATTGTGTTAGAGAAATGGGGAAATATTTTGATATTAAACAGATAGAAGACCCCAAAAGGGTGAAATTTGCTTGCTTCAAGTTGAAGGGTCATGCCTCATTGTGGTGGAATAATGTGCAGACCGACAAAGTAAAGAAGGGAAAAGAGAAAGTGAAGACTTGGGACAGAATGGTTGCCAAGTTGAAGGATATGTTCTTTCCCGTCGACTACATGATTTCTCTGTTCAAGAAACTGCAAAACATGCGACATGAGTTGACTGTGAAAGAATTCATCAAGGAATTCTATCGATTGTCTATTAGGTCGGGGCAAATTGACAAAGAAGAAGAGGCAATTGTGAGATATGTGAACGACCTGAAGTATGCTATCCAGGATTAGTTGAGCTTGTCAAGGTTTAGGATGGTCAGAGAGGCCTATCAGCTAGCTTTGAAGGCAGAGGAGAAACCGTCCAGGAAGACCTCGACGAGCAGAGGGAAGTTGACTGCTCGAAGTCAGTTTGCGACCACCAGAGGTGAGACAAGCGGGTCGTGAAAGGATGAAGGTCGTGAGGAACGACGAGAAGAAGGCACGATCAGAGACAGTGCACCTGAATTCCAACAAGGAGGAAAGAACTCCAGTAGTTGAGGCACATATTGTCGAAGAGGAACATTGGGAGGAAGACGTGCATAGCAACCAAAGATTGTATGCTATAAGTGTCGAGAACTGGGACAAAAGGCATACGGATGCCCAAAAAACTTGCATGCTGCGAATCGCCAGGAGATCAAAGGTTGGGGAGTTGACGACGAGACTGGTCCGACCATGAAGGTGAATTTAACAAAAGTTGTGTCGAAAGGAGGTCAAAACTTGATGACCCAATAAGCATTGTTGCAACCAATAGGACAGGAGGAGAGGGATTTGATGCAAAGGAAGTCTATTTTCCGGACAAAGGTAAATATTCGAGATAGATGTTGTGTGACCATTGTCGATGGAGGCAACACAAAAAAGCTTGTCTCGACGGAGCCGATCGACAAACTAGGTTTGAAGTGTCGACTGCACTTGAATGCTTATATAGTGTTGTGGTTGCAGAAGGGTCACCATGTCACAGTGATGTGATAGTGTCTGATCAATTTTAAGATCAGTGGGTTGCACGATAGTGTGCTATGCGACGTGATTTTGATGGATGCATGTCACATGTTGGGATAACCATGGCAATACGACCAGAACATGGTATATGACGGTCGCAAGAACATTGTCACATTCGAGAAGGATGGTAGGATTTTTCAACTCATTCCCCTGGCCGAAGGACAGAACAACCAGGGAGAGGAGAGTGGTTATTGGGAAAAGAGAGTGCTAATGTGTTCAGCTAAGGAGTTCCTGAAAGAGGAAGAGAAATAATAGTATTGCTTCGCAGCTATTCCCAAAGGTCCAAGTGTTGACAGGCCGACAGAGGATCTCTCGAAAAAAGTCAGAGAAGTGTTGTCGAAATTTAAAGGCATAATGGCCGATGAGATACTGACAGGGTTGTTGCTGACGAGGAGTATTTTCCATCAGATTGACTTGATTTTAGGGTCAAATCTGTCAAACAAGGCGATGCATTGGATGATGTCAACGAAGAATTTTGAGTTGAACCTAGACAAGTCTAGGAACTGTTGGACAGGGGATTGGTCAGAGAAAGTCTGAGTCCATGTGCAGTACAAGTTGTGCCAACATCCAAGAAAGGAGGAGAATGGAGGATATGCACCCATTCAAGTGCCATTAACAAGTTTACCATCAAGAATAGATTCCTGCTGCCAAGAATGGACGACTTGATCGACTGCTTGAGTGGAGCGACGTACTTCACCAAGATCAACCTAAAGAGTGGATACCACCAGTTTTGGATTAGAGAAGGTAATGAGTGGAAGACAACCTTCAAGATGAAGGAGGGACTGTATGAGTGCCGGTTATGTCGTTTGGGCTAACAAATGCACCAAGTATGTTCATGAGGCTGATGAACGAAGTGTTGAATCCATTTATGGGGAATTTTGGCCCTTGGAGGTCTTTTGGTGTGGTTGAGGTGGTTGAAGAAGTCTTGAAGAAGTCCTTGGACCCACACTTGGTGTTTTGATGATCTTGCAACCCTTGTTGGGGTCATAGAACTCTTGTATGATGATGATGACCTTCTATGGTCCTTGACAGGCTATGGAACCCATGAACATGTCCTTGGTATGATGAAGAAGCCCATGAAGACTTGGAACCCCTGATGAAAACCCTGATGCCCTTTCAAAGGTCATGGAGCCCACCACTTGCACTTGACATGGTTAGATGGCATGAGAAGACTTGGCATACATGGGGTGGCATGATAGCACTTGGATACTTTAGTTTGACACACTTGGTGCATTATGGATGGTGACATGGCATCTTGATGGTGGGATCCTTGTGGCTTGCTAAACCCTTGCCATTGATGATGATTTGTGAACAAGCCCTAATGAGGAGCTTATAAATGACTTATGGATACACATACAACATACCCATACTCTTACGACCATTGAAATGGTAAGTAATGGGTGTGTGACTTGCAACACAAAATATTGAATATTAAAACAATAAACAATAACTTGTTGACCTTGAAGAAGTCGGCCAACCTACAAGTTTTTAAAAATAAACAAATACAATTAAAAATAAAATTAATTTTTATGACAGGTCGGCTCAATTTTTTTATTTTGAAAACTAGTATATATACCCTATCAACTTCCTCATTTAACACAACTTTTTTGGTGGATAAGAGCTCTGTGATGTTTTGGGACTGAGGAAATTCAGAGGAGCAGTGGAGTAGCAGTTCCGAATTTGTAGCAGCACTATGGTTCGGTGGCAGCATAGAAGGAGGAACACCTGAATTTTTGCAGCAAAGAAGCTTTATCTTGTTTTGTTCTTTTTCCTCTCGGTGTGGCTGTTTGCAGCAGCCTTTTCTCCTTTTTGGAGCAGCAGTTTATGTTGGATTTGTCTTATCACCAGCTTGATGAAGGCAACGAACCTCTCTTTTTGTTTGTGTTGTCTACAAACCATCTTTTGACAGTCACCAAAGGTTATCTTTGTGTTTTGACAACCCAGTTAGGGCACGTACAACTCACCTCAACCCTTGCTAGGGCTTACACCAGCATCTTGGCAATCTCTTCATGAGTTTTTATTGTTTGCAGTTGAGCATTGGGCAGCAGATCTGAGGAGTTGACCGAGGCTCAAAGGTTTCCAGTCCACATTATACACCAGTCCCGAAATTGGAACATAAACAGTCCAAATATTTTTGGGGTCAAATTTTTGGGTTTCTTATCTTGCACAATAAACATTTATGAAGTTATGAAGTGGTTATGTTCCATGGATGATGATGATGATTTGATGCACATTCTACCACCTCAGTGATGTTGAAAATGCATGCATAGTGATGTATTCAGAGATATGCTATGAACAGTGATATGAGTGAACAATGATGTGTGTTTTGATGGGGTTGCACATTGATCAAAATGTATAAGAGATTGTGTAAAAGTTGAAGAATGAAAGAGAGGCGTTCTCAATTCATGGGAAGATCTGAGTTGAGTGTGAATATGCAAATCATTTGGAAGTGACAGTGATCACAGGATACGTAATTTAGTCTTGTTCTAATTCTCTGAAATCGCAGGACGTGTCTCTAATCTCAAGGTATGTTCAATTTATTTCTTCATGCTGAGATTGTACAAATCACAACATATTCACACAAAAATTGCAGAGTCCAGTTTTGGTGAAGTTCTGAAATATACAGTGATACAATGATGACTCCTTATACATTATTTTATGATGAAGATGCAAGCTTGATGATGATTGCTTGTTGACACTACAATGATGATGATATATATGATGCATACACTATGCATACCATACAGATGATGTAAACCCTATATATGATGATGATGACTCACTATTTGATGATGCCTTATTGATGATGCATTATATGATGATGATGATGCTTGATGATGTATTTTTTGATGATACGGTGAAGTGTGACATTGATGCATGACTACTCCTTGAAGATCACAACCAAGACATTGACCAGTGTTGCAGCAACAAAGAATAATGAGCAGAAGATGACCAACAATAGTGATGAGCAGTGATGAGTAGCAGTATTGAAGAGCAGGTGTTGATGAACAGAGAAGATTGAGAAGAGTGATGAGCAGAGATGGTTGAGCAGTAGATTGATGACAATCAAAGATTGGCATCAAGCTTGCAAGAGAAATCTTGCACTTGAGGATTAAACTCCTCAAACCCTTCGTAGTTGGAGCTAAGAAAACCAGGATGGGTCCTGTTACAAGAGTTGGTGCTCTTTTCATCACTTGGTGCTGATTGTAATCGAGAAGATTGTAGTCTTCCATGTACAATAAATAAAGATCAAAATTACATTTATTCTTGTCTCTCTTGATGTGGTGTTTATGCTTATGACTCATGATTGATTCAGCTGATGCATTTGATTATGTAATTGATGACATAATACTTGATATACTCTGATTGATTAAAAGAAGGTAAAAAGGTTTAAATTGCTGTCACACTGATTCACCCCCCATCTCAGTGTGGTCATTGTGTCCAACAAAAAAAGAGACTAGTTTGAACGCTGTCTCAAGTCGAAAGGGCTGACACCAAACTTTGCTAGGATGATGTGCTGACACCAAACTTTGCTAGGATGATGTGCTGAGGGACCGTCTGCTTGTATTGATGATTTGGTGGAGGAGAAGGGTCTTGGACTCTCTCGATTGAGGTCCAATCAGTTAAGCAAATAAGGCCTCCAAATGTTTGAGCCATAGAGAATACTGGGTCAGATAAGGGGGTTCAAGAGGGACATCTTGGATCCACCATTGTCTCTTGATTGTTGTAGTGTTATTGTGTGTCTACCTCTCCATGCCATTGAGGTCTCATGGTGTTGAAAGCATTGTTGTAGTGGTTATTGTATGTTCAAGGGCATGGAGAGGTAGACATAAAATAACACTACAACAATCATTAGATCTGTGAGACTTTAGGAGGCCCTTCACACTCGACCAATGGGACCCTTACGACATGTCATCTTAGATCTTGGGACAACTCACGCTGCATTAGTAGTTAGGATACATTTTCCAGGGCTTGGTCACAAGGTATTTGCAATCAAACAACATGCCATACTATATACCATATGTTCTTGCTTCCTAAATTCTCCAATGGGTCATGTATCAGGAGTTTGTTTCCTTTGGCCTTAGATTATAGCGGAGATAACATTAGGGTATGTTGATTGCCCCCTAGGAGAAACATCTCCCCTTGGGGATTAACTAGCTTTAGTTCACCATAGGACTTGCACATAGCTGCATAATTACTCTATTACCCTTATCCAAGTTATGGGGCTTTAGACTTTGGATCTTCTCAACATAGAATAGATTTGATTTTATAATGTTTTTCTATGAGCGACACTTCGCACTCCCACTTTGTATTCTCTTATGATGTACTTAGCAATCCCATTGACCTATTTATGGTCATTTGTTGGACATTAATAAAATTATTTGATCTTTTTTATTTGTATTTGCTTTTGATAGCATTGCTAAGGAGTTTCCTTTTGAATCCCACTCTGTGCCTACAATGGATGAACCTTTTTTAGTCCCATTCACCTACTTATTGTGGTCATTCGTTCCACATCAATAAAATTATCTTATCTTCTCTCGTCGACCCTATTTTGTTGGGGTGAATATGGTGCAGAAAAAATCTTTTTATCCCTTCCTCTTTAAAAAATAAACAAGTTTGTTGGAAGAAATTCTCCTCCGTATTCTCCTTCATTTTCTACTAAAAACATTGAATTCAACAAAAATCATTGAAAATGTAAGAAGTACTTGCACTGGAAAACAAGGGTGACTTCATTGTACCACAAATATCACAATGGACTAGGTCCAACACAACCTTTGCTCTCTAAACATTTTCTTTTTCAAAATCCTTTTTATGCTTCTTTTCAATTGAATAAGCTGCACGTCGTCCTACTCCTATACAATTGCCAGCCCAATAAATACTTGCACCAGAGAAGCTGAAAATTAGTATGTGCATAACTTTGATGTCATGATGAATTGTTGTTGCTGTCAATGTTGGTCACCAAAGCATGTGATTCTAGTATGTCATCCTCGACAAATTTGTATAATACATGTTATTTCCTCCTATAGCAATCAACTTGCTATTTCTCTTATCTTTTACAAAGCTGTTCTCAACTTCTCACCTCTAAAAGTTGCATCCAAGTGTGGACTTTTCCTAGTTATCTCACTAATTTAAAGAAGTTACTTAAAAATTTAAACATGGTATGCAAAGGACATTCTTAAAAATAAATGTCTTATTGCTTGACAATTTGATCTACTGATCCCCATGATCTTCAACACAATATTGTTTGCCATCATCGAAGATTGCTATTTCAATAGAATCCATAAACCAACTTCTCTTGTGACTCATGTGTAGATGCTCCATGATTGAAAAATCAATTAGCTGTGTTACAACTTGATTTGGCTCTTGGGTGGAAAAGTTCCAATCCGCTAGTGCTATCAAGGAGCAACTTTGGAAGAAGCATCACTGTCACCTCAGTCCTAACTTCCCACTTTTAGATCAGTTCTCAAGGTCAAGGGTGGCTTCTCTAGGGTTTGATTAGATAAAGTTTGAGAGAGCTAAGTGGGAGGATAACAACTTAGTTAAGATTGTGAAAGTATATTATTGAATTAATATTCCCTTAAAGCATTTGATCATGTGAAATAATTAAATTGCATAATGAACCAAATTTTCGAAGTGGAAATACTCAAGGTTGCAAGAAAATGTAAAGCGTGAATATTAGTAAGATCAATTATGGAAATCAAAGATCATTGCAAAGTAACTCACAGTGCTTGATGCCAAAAGGTGATTAAAGAAGCGGGTTCATTTGCCGAAATAAAAATACATTTCACAATTGAAAAAAATTGCATGTGAGACAGGTTATTTAATTAAGAAATTATGGCCCAAGCTGAGTCCGTGCTTGAGAAATAAATTTCTGAAGCAAAGAGTCACTCAAGGTTTAATTAGTGTGAAATCCCAGTTTCTTGAAGTGATTAGATCTTGTGACTTAATGTGCCAATACTTCAAAGTAAATTGAAAGATAACAATATCTCATATTTCCATGATCCATGAAAGAAATGACATCCCAAGAACTTGTGCAAAGAAAGATTTGAATAAATAAAGTGCACAAGTAAATTTTGAGATTTAAAGTGAACCACTTAGCTAATAATTGTGCTTAGTAAAACATGAAATTATGAACCAATGATTAATCAAGTGAGCACTTGAAAATCAACTTGCTGTAACATAGTGTTTGCTGTTATGAAATAAGCAAGAAAATATCAGAAAATATCAGATTTAACTGATAGTCAATAACAGAAAATTTAGAGCATGTAGAACTGAAAATTAAGGATGCTAGATGTCCATTAAACATTCCAAAAATAAGATTTACTTTGCTGTTATAAATTCCAGAATTAATTAAAATGCAAAATGAGCCATTTAGCCCCAAAAAACAGCAAATAATTTAATAAACTTAATGGAAATCCCAGAAAATTTTAGCGATTAATCTAGCACAAGGCCCTTGACTTGAAATGTGAGATTTAGGTGTTATCAGGGCTGTTTTACTTCTGTTATCTCAACTCAGGAATAAATGTCTGTGATATGATCACAAACCACATCTGTTCGACATATCACCCCTTGTTGAAAAAGGGGTAACAAGCTCAAAAGTTTCCTCCCACCTGAGAAGTAATAACTGTATATTGATATACATCCTTTTCTTCATGCTTCACCACATTTGCTTGCTTTCTACTAGGCTGGATTTTGTTATATTCTATGTCAGAACCTTTTCCAGCATTCCTCTTCAAGTCTTATAACTCACTACAATAATAACATCTCCAACTTTTAAAACCTGTCATACTTGTAGTTTTGCTTCTGTTGCTCTTGCCTTTTCCTTTTAACTTGGCAACGAAAGCAGTTTTAGAGGCTTCGCCACATTTGATTTAATTCTTCCACCTTTTCTATTGCAACAACTACAGAAATTTCTGGACCTTGAGTTTTAATGCAAAACATAAATTTCAGCTCTTTGACGACAGGTTTCCCAGATTTTAATCTCATGAATTATCAGTGTTAGGAATGTTATGAAATATTGAACAAAACAATAGTGTAAATATAGAACAATATTTCAATCTTTAACAAACTAATTTTCTAGGTAATCCAAGGAAAAAAAATACGTAAGTGACTTGATAAGTTTCAGCCTTCTAGAGAAATCTTATCATGCATAGATCAGATCTGAAAGCTCACTTTTACAGTAGTTATGAGAGCAATAAAACAACTCTTAACTTCTTCAATTATGATGTTAAATCACTGAACAAGACATATATAGCTGTAAATAACAATTTATGAAGAATGTAGATGGCTGAAATTCAAATCTGCAATTTATACAATTTGTGGATAGTTGAAAACTTCCTTAATATACACAAGTTGAACTTGTTGTACATACCATCTAAAGCTGTCATATCAACAAGATATATATAGCTGTAAATAACAATTTATAAAGAACATAGATGGCTGAAATCCAAACCTGCAATTTACACAAGTTGTGGATAGTTGAAAACTTATTTAATATACGCAAGTTGAAGTTGCTGTACATATCATAGCCCGATCACAAGGCAAGTACAATCCACTAGCTCTCCAAAACCCTAGGTAAGGAAAACAATGACAAATATTAGCTCAACCAAGGAGCTCCAACATGCATGAATCACTCAAACAAGTTCTCCAAGGCACGACATCCTCTTCTCTTCTCTACCAAATACACCCTAGGATTTCATCTCAAAACCCTAATCTCAAACCTCCAAACCCTGACCCTAGACTTCAAGTTGCTCCAAGAAGATAATGAAATTGTAGCAATTCCAAGAGAGAGAGAGAGAGAGAGACCAAGTAGAAATGAAGAGATAAGAGTGAAAATGACTAGTGTGCACTCCTAGATCAAATCTCTACACAAGAGTGAAATAAGAAAAATGAATACAATGTTGTGTATATGAGGCAAGGGAGACCAACAATACAATGTTGGCCCAAGCCCTCATGAGTAACCTACAATAAACTCTTGTAGGCCTACACAAGTGAAACGATTCATTCCAAGCATAAACGTCATGCTCCAAGGTGATGTTGTACACAATAAGGGATCGAAGATGATGTGGCTACATATTGTGTCCACACCCCTTCATCACGAGTCACACATATTCCATTTCTCCTCATAAGCCATGTGCTTTACTGGGTCCACTACCCCTACATGAGCATTGTCACAATGCAAGCATTCTCAAGCCAACTCCAAGTCTCCATTCTGGATTCCAAGCCACCCCATGCTATCTAGGCTTGACGCCCTCCTTCAAGATACACAACACTCCTAGGTAGGGTATTATTTAAGCAAGTGAACCTCTCCATTGTTAAACTAGCAGCAACAAGGAAGGTCTTCTTGCATGCATGTGTCCTTGCATTCAGAAGACTTAAATTAGGAAACCAATTGTATTTACTTATTTTTCCTAAGTTTACTTTGGAAAATAATTAAAGTGATCTCATTATTTATTGACTTTATAAAGTGAAAGTGAGATTAGGGTTTTCACTTTGCATAAATTTATAAAAGGGTGATCAATTGGTGGAGAAGACACAGTTGCATTTCGACAAAGACGAAGGAAAAATGTGAGAGAGAGAATTTTGGCGAAGAAGACGGAGGAGCACTAGCTCAGGAAGGAAACCCTAAATTGCAGAGAGAGACAGGACACTTTGGCGGAGGTACACCATATAGCAGTTGCAGGGCCGTACAGTCCGTACGGATCTGTGCATCATCAGGGCCCTACATCGTACAGATAGTACGGATCTGTATAGTCCTACAACATCAGGTCATACAGTAGCAAGCCGTACAACAAGAAGTTGCCTTGGGAATCATGCCATCTCACAGGTTTTTCTCAGTGATTTTTGGGTGTTTTGATTTTTCCATCTAGGGCATAAATCGATTTTTCTGATATTGTAAAAGCTCTGTAATTTCTTAATAAAATATCCTCTCATACTGCTGCACCGGTTTTCCCATCTTGGGTTTTGTTCAGGGGTTTCTACCCAAAAAGATTGTGTCGTTTCTATTGATGTGATTGATGTTGTAAATGGTTCTCAATTTTATATTCCGTTGCATACTGTAAAGAAATTCATGTGCGGTTATTTTGGTTAAATTTAAATATAATGCTTTAGCCCTAGTTGTGTTTTAAAGGAAAATTTACATGATATCAGAGCTCTGGTGAGCTAAAGGTGAGAGATTTGCAGCAACAGTGATAGATCAAGGGTAGATCTATTGAAGACACAAACCTAGATTGCAAATCTAGGGTTTGACAGGCACACTTCAGTATGGCCGTGCAGTTGAGAGTTAAGGATAGACTCCAGGGTGCTCAGAACTTTCCTACATGGAAAGAAAGGATCACAAGGATCCTGGATGTCAGTGATGCAGAGGAGCGCATTGACTCCACAAAAGCTAAACCCATAGATCCGACAGAGTTAGTAGCTTGGAAGAAGATTGATTCTAGAGCCATGTTGATTATCATAGATGGAGTGAAGGACCATATAGTCCCTCACCTTTCTGGGATGAAGACCGCAGCAGTGATGTGGACGACTTTGTAGAGTCTGTACCAAAGCAAGAACAAGAACCGAAAGGGTGAAGGAGTTGTGCTGTATCTCACAAAACTCGCACAGATTAGAGATGAGCTTGTAGCTGTTGGCTCTAAGACTAAGGATGAGGAGCTAGTTCGAATAGCCCTCAATGGTTTCTCTAAGCCATGGGACAACTTGTCAAAGGTGTAGTGGCTAGGGAGAAGCTCCTTGTTTGGCATAGATTGTGGGATGACTTTGTGTAGGAGGAGACTCGCAATGGTCAAGGATCAGGCTCATCTAGCAGTGCTCCACAGATTGTGGATGAGGAGGCTCTAGCCCTTACAGGGAAGAGCAAGGGGAAGGCAAAGAGGAAGAAGGGTGGTAAGAAGAACCTTGACATGTCAAAAGTCAAGTGTTTTATCTGCCACAAGCAGGGACACTTTGCCTCCCAGTGCCTAGACAGGAAGAAGAAGAGTAACACTCAGATGGCTGGATCTGCAGAGGTGGAGGAGTTTAGCAGGAACTTCGATGAGGAGTTTTGCTTGATAGCTTGCATGGCAAGCACCACAGGGAGTAGTATATGGTACATTTACAGTGGGGCATATAATCACATGACTGGACATAAGAGATTCTTCAGAGACTTGCAGGAGGGTGGAACAAGGATCCACGTTAAGCTGGGTGATACACGGTATCAGGCGCAGGGAGTTGGCACTAGTTCATTTTAGAGGGAGTTTGGCAAACCCATCAATTTTGTTGACGTGTTATATGTTGTAGGATTGACCAAGAACCTCATATCAGTCTCCACTCTGGAGGACAAAGGATATCAGGTGAAGTTCCGAGACCATAGAGTGTATATCAGGCCCAAGGGATCAGATAGGAGCTTGGATTGGGTGATTGGCATTAGGAGCGGGAAAGTGTATAGACTACACTTTGAGCTTGCAAAGGCTCTAGTCAGTAGCAACAGTAGTAAGGGTGAGTTTTGGCATAGGAGGATGGCACACTTACACCATGGAGCATTGAGGCACTTGAGACAGGCTGTCATTGGAGTTCCTTAGGTACAGGAGGAAAAGCATAACCACTGCAAGGGTTGTGCTTTGGGGAAGAACATCAGGAAGCCCTTCTTGCTCGCATACAGAGTCTACATTCTTGCTCGCAAGAGGGTCATTGTGAGCAGGGATGTCTAGTTCGATGAGGACATGGCCTTGCAGAGATCTATGGACTTACCGACAGAGCAACAACCAATATAGGATGCAAGGATCAAGTTGGAGGAGCCAGATGTATAGGTACAGACACAGGGCACAGGTTCTGGTAGTCAGAGGGAGTCAGGTAGACATGATCCTCTTATCTTTGATGGGGAAGAAGAGCAGTTGCAGGAGACAGACATCCAACAACCGCAGCAGGTAGACACTAGGCCAAGGCCTAAGCGGTTCAAGTCTAGAGTACAGGATTCCAGGCAGATGGATCTTCCACATAGATCTTTTAGACGGAGCGTACCACCAGAGAGACTCAGTTATATGGCACTGTTGACAGAGTTGATTAACTCTGGACCTTCCAGTTTCGAGGAGGCTGCACAACATGACCTGTGGTAGGTGGCCATGGTTGAGGAGTATGACTCAATCATGAAGAACCAGGTATGGGAGGTTGTGCCGAGACCTAAAGGCAAGAAGGTGGTGGGATCCAGGTGGATCTACAAGGTGAAGCATGTAGCAGACGAAAGCATGGAGAGCATGCAGCAGACAGAAGCCTGGAGAAGTACAAGGCACGCTTCGTGGCAAAGGGATTTTCACAGAAGGAAGGCATTGACTATGAGAAGACCTTCTCTCCTGTAGCAAGGTATTCTTCTATTCAGACCATTATCTCTTTAGCAGTAGAGATGGGTTGGCGAGTCCATCTGGTGGACGTCAAGATTACCTTCCTCAATGGAGTGATAGAGGAGGAGGTATATATTGAGCAACCAGAGGGGTTTGATGTGGAGAACATGGAGACACATGTATGTAGACTACATAGAGCTCTTTATGGGCTCATGTTGGCACATCGAGCATGGCACTCGAGGATAGATAGCTATCGATGGGAGATGGGATTTCAGTGGAATGAGGCTGACCACAACCTGTACTTCTTGACATGTGAGGTGCCTCTCATACATGTCTTATATGTGGATGATCCCTTTCTTACAGGAGATGAGAGGCTGATTGGAGACTGCAAGTCCAATCTTGCAGTGGAGTTTGAGACGAAAGACCTTGGGCTGATGCATTACTTTTTGGGCTAGGAGGTTTGGCAGAGAGATGGATGCTTCTTCATTGGACAGGGGAAGTATACAGTCGAGATCTTGAAGAGATTCAGGATGGAGGACTGCAAGCCTATGGCCAATCCTCTAGTTTCCAACTAGAGGAAGATTGATGCATCAAGGTCAGACGGATTTGTTCCTACCTTGTATCGTCAACTTATTGGGTCACTTATGTATCTGGTCAACACACGACCAGACATTAGCTTTGCAGTAAACTCTTTGAGTCGGTTCATGGTGGACCCTCGAAGAGTGCATTGGACAACTACGAAGCACATACTTCGCTACATCAAAGTTACAGTGGAGTATGGATTGGTTTATGAGTGCAGGGGGAGTGTACAGTTAGCAAGTTTCACAGATGCTGACTGGGCAGGATGTGTAGAGGACCAGAAGAGTACTTTAGGTTGCTGTATCAGCATTGGGTCAGGGGTTGTCTCTTGGTTCAGCAGGAAGTAGAAGTCAATTGCATTGAGCTTGACAGAGGCCGAGTACATGGCAGCCAACATGGCTGCTTGTGAGGGTATGTGGCTGAGGAAGTTACTTTCAGGGTTGTTTGAGTGTGAGCTAGAGGCTACAGTAGTTCACTGTGACAATCAAAGTGGCATCGGGCTAGTTGAGATTCCAGTGTTCCTTGACCGGAGCAAACACATAGGCATCAGGTATCACTTCTTGAGAGATTGTGTTCAGAGAGGAACCATCCGGTTGGAGTACATATAGACAGATGAGTAGGTGGCGGACGTTTTCACCAAGGCACCTTGGAGACACAGTTTTGTGAAGTTTAGGGATAAGTTAGGGTTGCTACCGAATCCCTTCCTTGTTGAGAGGGAGTGTTAAACTAGCAGCAACAAGGAAGGTCTTCCTGCATGCATGTCTCCTTGCATGCAAACGACTTAAATTAGGAAACCAATTGTATTTAATTATTTTTCCTTAGTTTACTTTGGAAAATAATTAAAATGATCTAATTATTAATTCACTATATAAAGTGAAAGTGAGATTAGGGTTTTTTCTTTATAAAGTTATAAAAAGGAGATCAATTGGTGGAGAGGACACAATTGCATTTCGACAGAGACGGAGGAAGAAGTGTGAGAGAGAATTTTGGCGAAGAAGACTGAGGAGCACTAACTCAGGAAGGCAGCCCTAAATTGCAAAGGAAAGAGACATGAGACTTTGGCGGAGGTACACCATACAACAACAACAACAACAACAACGTACAACAGGGTCGTAAACCATACAACAGCAGGGCCGTACACCATACAACAACAAGGCCGTACATTATGTATAGACCGTACGGATTTCGTACAGCAGTACAACAACAGGTCGTACAACATCAGGCCGTACAACAACAAGCTGCCTTGGGAACCGTGCCATGTCATAGGTTTTCCTCAGTGATTTTTGGGTGTTTCGATTTTGACATCTAGGGCATAAATCGATTTTTCTGATATTGTAAAAGCTCTGTATTTTCTTAATAAAATATCTTCTCATACTGTTGCACCGATTTTCCCATCTTGGGTTTTGTTTGGGGGTTTCTACCCAAAAAGATTGTGTCATTTCTATTGATGTGATCGATGTTGTAAATGGTTCTCAGTTTTATATTCCGCTGCATACTGTAAAGAAGTTCATGTGTGGTTATTTTAGGTAAAATTAAATATATTGTTTTAGCCCTAGTTGTGCTTTAAAGGAAAATTTATGTCCATGTGGCCATCATGAAAGACATCTTCCAGGATGTCAAGAGAACTCCAATGTACTATGGAGGAATTCCAAACGAGCACACACTGAGCAAGTTGTCTCCAATGTGCAACTCCATCACAAAACATCTCCCTTGTGCCAATCCATCTTGGACAATCAAGGGGATAAACTTACACCATGTACCACAAATCTCATGAAGCACCCCCATACATGGTGTACACACTTTAAGAGTAACCTAAAAGCTAACAACAATTGGATTTGATAATTCATCATATGTAATCTCATTCAATTCAACAACAATGTGAAGTGTGTTAACAATTTTGGCAAGCTTGTGGTATACTTTTAGTGTGATAACTACCATTTCTTCTTCATCCACCTTTATTGATAACAACCCACTGTTCGTGAGAATAAGAATTGAGATGGAATCCCCTTTATCTAACTCCATGGAATAAAGTAAATTTTTTAGGTAAGGAGCTCTAATTTTATCTACATTTTCATGCAATCCTGTTAACCTTCTTTAGAGAATACACACATCCATGGCATCATGTACATGTGGAAGCATTTGATCAATAACAAGAAGCTTTATTAGCGTTTCGATTTCCCTATTTTTGGAGTTCTATTCTTCTTGTTGCTCCTTCTCATCATGATCTTGTATTAGTTTCATTGTTACCACTTTCTTTAATTATCTATACTCAAAGATGGTTTTTATACACAACTTTCATACATTATAGTTGTGTCCATTATATCCAAGTGTCTGAAAGCATTATATTATGTAAACTCACCATTAGATCTCACCCACCTTGCATCAAAATGTAATTTTTAATTTTTAAGAAGCCTAAACAATATAAAATAGATTTCCAAATATCAAGGCTTTGTTCCAAACTTCTTTTAATTATTCTTATTCAATTGTGTGCTTCTTGTCCAACCTTTTTCTATTGTGACGTATCCATTGTCAACAACACACACTTATGACTATTAGGATATAAGGTTTAGATGTTGTGGTAAAAGTCACTTTATGACTTAGTTATGTTTTTGTATTTTTTATGTAAAGCAAATCTATCCCACATTCATAAGTGGAAATGGTTTGCTCCATGAGTAACCATATATAAGTGAGCTTTTATGTAATAATTGCACCAATTACTCATAATATCAAAGTGTTATGGTGTGTATCTCTCACATGTGTTTATCTATATTTTGTAATATGTGGTATGAAAGTGAGAGCGAGCCTAGGACTAGTCCTATAGATTAGAGATTTAGTTTTTTTCTTCAAAAGTTAAGTATGCTCCTCTCTTTTATTGAATTATGATCTGGAGAATAAAAAAGGCTTTGATAGAAATACCAGTTTCTCACAAAATGTCTTCAAGGAGTTGTCATTCGGTGTTGAAGGAGTTGACTCATTGAGTTGCCTTTCAAGTTTATGGAGACATGAAGGGAAAGGAATCACACTGTCAAGACAATACCCATCAAATGTTAGGGAAGATTTAGCTCTTCGATTCATCATTATTATTAATTGTCTTGGAATTTCTTCTGAGTATTTTTTCTTACAAGATGGATACATACAATTAATCAAGCATATGTTTTTTCAAGTCCTAGAGGGTGCAAATCTAAACATTGGGGTTTATAGAAGTTAATTTATGTCCAAACATTTACATTTTAGCGAAAATTCTGTTTCATTTTTGAGTAATCTAGTTCATTCTGAATTAAAATGTTGACAAGTTGCAAGAAGATGGGTTACACAATTTGTGCTCTCAGGTGTTAACTTTTATACCCTTATACAACTCTTGATTAGCGACAACTTTTAATGTGTCTTTAGGTTAACTACTGAATATTTATTACTAAAAATACATCTGCATAAGAAACCATAAATGCATAGCGGAACAAAATGCAGCCACATAAAATAGACACAAGGATTTACCCTGGAAACCCCAATTGGGGAAAACCAACAATTAGTTTATCTTCTTCTTAGTATAGGGTTGATTACAAGTTACAACAACCTTACAATATTCCTCCTGAAAAACCCTTTGGATCTGGAAAAACACACACAGGAAGGTGCCCTAAATCCTCTCTGCAAACAGGATAGACAAACCCTAGATCCACCCAGTATCCAATAGATAACATAGAAGTGACTCTTCTCTAGAAAGGGTCTAATCTCAAACTAAGATCTACACTGCTCACTAGAAATCTGTCTCTTGCAACTGTGATCACTCACTCTCAATGTATCTCACACACTGACAATGATTTATCTTCTACAACCCTCCATAGACTCTTTTATAACATTCACTTTATGTCAATACCATGGGAAATACCATGAGACACCCAGTACCATGGACCCTTCAATACCATGGGCCCTTCAATACCATGGGCTAATGGACCTTTTACATAAAGTATTATAAATGTTACTTTTACAAAGACAATTACAATTTGAGGATATTTCCATGTGCTAGACACAAACCAACATAGAAGCACCTATCCTCACTACAAACTTCAACACTCCCTCTTGGTGAGGAAGGTGTTTTGCACCACCCCCAACTTGTCTCTAAAGAACTCAAACTTCCCTTTAGGCAATCCTTTGGTGAGGATGTCTGCAATTTGCTTATCTGTGGAAACGTTTTGGAGCTTCACAACTCCTCTCTGAACTCTGTCCTAGATGAAATGATACTTGATCTCGATATGCTTGGACCGATCATTAAACACTGGATACTTAGAGAGCTTGATGCAACTCTGACTATCATAGTAGATGACTGTTGGGTCCAATTCCTAACCAAATAACCTCGTGAGCATCTTGCGAAACCATATGGAAATTGGCTACCATGTAATTGGGCTCCGTAGACTAAGTGCCACTGACTTCTGCTTCCTGTTGAGCTAAGAAACAACTTCTGATCCTAAGCTAAAGCAACACCCTAAGGTGCTTTTTCTGTCCATTGCACTTCCAACCCAGTTTGAATCTATACAGCCCACCAACCGCACTCCATCACCTCTGACATACCCGATTCCATACTCCACTGTACCTCTTATATACCTAAGCACATGCTTTGCTTCTACCTAGTGCACCCTCCTCGATTCCACCATGTACTGGTTGAGGTTGTTTACAATGGAACGGATATTCTGTCGGGTGTTCATTAGATACATGAAGGAACCAATCAACTGTGAGTACACATAGGCTTGCAGTCCTCCATCCCGAATCTCCTTAGAATCTCAACTGCATATTTTCCTTGACCAAGGAAAATATCACCTTCATGTTGCTGCACTTCCAATCCCAGAAAAGAGTGCATCTGTCCCAAGTCCATCTCGAACTTTGAGACAAACAAAGTTTGTTCACACTTAATTTATCCAAAATATTTGGAATATACAATAAGCAATTTAATAATATATATTTAGTAAAATGTATATTAATGAATTAGTTGATCGATTACAACCGAGGTCCCATTATGCCTATCTAGACGGAGCGCCCATTATGTCTATCTAGATGGAGCGCCCTTCCATTAATAGTGATGTCTTTTCGATAAGACACATATTTTCATTATTTTTATTCATCAATTATTATTATTATTATTAAGATATCTTATGTATGTTAGTGTTATTTATGTTCATAACTTTGCCTTCCTCTTTAGAAATGCTTTGTCCTCATAGCATATTGATAAAAGGCTTTATGTCTTTACTCTTGCTTGTAATGTTGTCGCATCATTCTCTGTTCCTCAATTGGATTGGCATCTTCTTGAGCTATGACGTGTATTGGAAGACTTATCCCTTCTTCTTGCTCGTAATACCTTCTCATGACCTTCTGTGTTGGTATTTGTGGCACTTGATGAAACAAGATGATATGAGCTACAAATTCCTAAGTAGAAATGTTGCATCATTTGTGAAGTGATCCATCCCAAGTTATTCATTTGGACCTTTTGTTGATCGATTTGTTGGATGGAGCTTCTCATTTTCTGGTTTCACCCAGTTTGTTGATTTTGTCTCCATTTTTTTTGAAATGACAACTCATTTGTTTATGTTTATTTTGACCTTGTTGATGGTCATATCGATTCTTGTGATTTGGATGATGATAAGGCATCCTAATCTTTTGTGATTGTTCTGCGAAGCCATTTTCTTTTGATGTTTGTAGTGATTTGTCAATAGAAGCACTCTTTTGAATTTGAGTGCCGATTGACTCTGTGTTGGTTCTCCTTTTTGGTGATTGAATTTGAGCATCTGATAAGATCTTTATTGGGTGAGTCATCGTTTCTTTGTCGATTAATGATCCCTTGCGATCTAACTCTTCTTGTAAAGATTTCTTATCATGCCTTAGCTTTCTAATTTGTGTAAGTTTGTTATGATTATGTCAATTTAAACATAAGAGTTCTTCCTTATAATCGAACTTGTCGACTTCATTGTGAGTATCTTGATTCTCTTGCTCTCCTTCTCTTAGTTTTTCTATTTGCTCTAGCAATTTCTGATTAACCCTCTTTAGGGAAGAATTTTCTTCGTCTTTTCCTAATAATTTTTTCTAGAGATCTTCATCCTCCTCTTCTAAATTTTGATTGCACCGTGTTTTAACCTTTGTCTTATTTGTTTGAACATGCAATTTTTTACTATGATATCTTAAACGAGAGATCCCTTTGTCTTTATCAATGACAACTTTGTTGAATTCTTTCTGTATCTTCTGTATTGACTTCTGATTTTTTGGCGAAATCACGTTTGAGATATCTTTTAAGTCTTCAGATGATGGAGCTTCTAACTCTGACTTCATTGTAACGTCCTACAATGTGATTTTTTCCTTCTTATAGTAAAACGTTTGAAACTTCTTTTTGGCGTTTAAGATGAAAGTCCCCAATGTTTCTATCCAAGGTAATTCCAAAATTATGTCACCGTCATTGCTTCACAAGGATCTAACACTGAATTGCGATATGACGATATAATCTCCAACATTCAGTTGTAAATCACTTATTTCATAATGTTTATTATCCCGAGAGTCTAAATTTTCAGCTATATTCGACTCAAGAATCACTAACTTGTTAGAGAATTTAACACTAATTGTAATATCTTTCCCTTCAATTGTTCCTTCTATTTAAGTAACACTGAAGCATAAATTCTTGGAGTCTTAGGGAATTTTCCTTTCTCTTCGTTATTGGACTTCATTTGCTTTTGTTGATAATTTACATTAATTGATACCTTGAGTAACTCCTTTTTAACTTGGATTATTAATATTCTTGGAAAAAAAGAATATTATTTTTCTTTTTATATATACCCTTGAATAATTTGAATACCCCTTTTATCTTGGATTGAAAGTCAAAATCCTTTTAATTTAATCATATATAGCTTCACTTAATCTTTGGGCACTATATATATATAATATCTCTTTTAAACTTTGATAAATACCTACTTCATATTCTTTAATGTAGTATATAATCTTGAATAACCTTTTTAAAAATTGATGGCACATGGATTTTCGTGTTTTCCCCTTTTCAATTTTTTAATAAATCTCTTTATAACTCCTATTTGAATGCCCTTTGACTATAATCTTTCTTTTGTATCGATCTATGAATGGCTGCGTCTCTATGTTCTCTATGAAACACTGCTCTACAAGAAACGATGGTGCTTCTCTTTGATATTCGATAGTATTATGTTGTTTGCAAGAACACCCTCCAACAATTCCAACTAGCCTCACGAATGGCGGTTCCAGTTAGTTGACATGAGCAAATACAACAACGTAATCTTTGGAGACTAGCTACTATACTAATACAAGTTCCCTAAATGCGGTTACAAACGTATTTATTCACCCAATGAAAACCAAATTGAATGTCGAGAACTTTTGGAGTGGTTTTAAAAATTGTTTTCTTCTTCACGTGATCACACATGTGGGCTGTAGATGGCGGCTCAATGTGTAGGCCCGATCTGTCTTAAGTTTTAACCTTTCAAACCTTGCTGCTGTAATAAACAAAAATTCGTAGTAAATGAAATGGTTATCTTGCCCAATCGAATTTGTAGAACTATTCTTTGTGTTTCCTTGCTGTGGCTAAACACTGACACGGTGGAATGCAACTCGATTTTTTTTATATGCCTCAAAAGTTCCCACCATGATCAGAGCGATTGAAGTCTAATGGAGCTCTATGGTGTTCATAATATTTTTAGATCCGTTTTAGGTCTTGATATCCTGAATTTTATGCCCTCTTTTTAAAAAAAAAATTCTGCAACAGTTAGGTATTTTACTTCAAGTACCACGTCTCTTTCATTGCTTCTTTTTGTTTGTTTGTTTGTTTCTTTCTTTTTCACCTTTGGAAGCAGAAACATTTTTTTTTCTTTAAGTAATTTCTGAAAAAGAATGGCCAACCACAAGGCCTCGAAATCATAGAAGCTCTGTAGAATGAGTGTGGCCAATAGCCGATTCAGACAAGGTCTAAAAAAATTGGCCAAAGGTTGGATCAGACTTGCTCTGACACCAAATGAGACTAACAAAGCTTACTCACTCTTAAATTATCCAAAATATTTGGAATATACTATAGTCCATTTAATAATAATATATTGTGTAAAATGTATATGAATGAATGAGATGATTGATTACAACTGAGGGCCCATTATATATATCTAAACGGAGTGCCCTTTCATTAATAGTGATGTCTTGTCGATAAGACACATTTTCATTATGTCTCTTCATTAATTATTATTATTAAGATATCTTATGTATGTTAATGTTATTTTTGTTCATAACAAACTCCTTCGCAAGGTCCCTCTTGCATTTTGCTATGTGCATCTCAAGTCCTGTTAGAAACAAGTCATCCACGTATAGTACAAGAATGAGTGGATCATCACCATTCAACAGGAAGTATCGGTTGGAATCTGCCTTACTCTTGACGAAGCCCATACTCACTTGATAACTGTCGATCTTGGAATACCAAGCTGTAGGTGCTTGCTTGAGTCCATACAGAGCCTTCTTCAACTTGCAAAAATGAGAATCCCTCCCATGTACCTCAAAACCCTGAGGTTGCTCTATATACCAGTGTTATAAAAACCAGACTGGAACTGGAAAAACTGGTGGGTCTGGCTGGTTTTAGGCCCTCACCGAGTCAAATCGACATCTTAGAGTAGAAATGATTGTTTCCGTATGGAACTTGTCGGTTCCGACTGGTTCCTTACGAAACCGGCTCGTCTTGATCAATTTTACTAGTTCCGGTTTGGTTTCTGACCGGTTCTGCATAGAGCCATACAATGACATTAAAGAAGGCGTTTTTAAGAATTAAAAAAAAATTAAAAAAATTGGTTGAGTGGGGAAGGTTCTAGATAACCCTAAACCCCTAAGAAAGCTATAAAAGCAACCCCACACGCTCTATTTCTCTCACACTATTCATTTGAGTATTTTGAGTTAAGAATCCTTCTTAACATTCCTGGGCAGTATAACAGCCTTGAAAGTGTATGCGGAGTACCTACAATAGTCCTGGTTATATCTATTATAATCATAACAACAATAAAATACACCTAAGAACAATTGCCTACAGTAGTAAATAGGCTTTGAACAACCCTAACAACAATTTTGAGCTAACTGTGTAGTTAATGGAAACTTTTGTGGGCATATTCCAAGGTGACAATTTGTTACAACAGCCTTGAAACAACCCTTTCAACAACAACAATGTCCTCGTCCTGTTGGACATATGATTCAAGTGAAATATCAAATATGCTTAGTATGGCACCTAGCAAAATACATACATGAGCCCTTTTTTCTGGTAGATCTGGAGTCTATAGGCCATTTAGAGCCTTTTTGTTGATGTATTTTGATTCAGACATGGATTGCACTCGGTGCTATTTTGGTTCTATGCACTCTTATTTTCTATATACACGAGAAACTTTGCATATTTGTGTATAATGGTTTGAATTCACATGGATGCACATGAATATATATATATATATCAAAGTTTGAATATTTTATGTATTTTTGGTGGATCAGTTTTGTCATCCATTTTTTTTCTCGGTTTCGATTTCGGTTCTTGGGATAGGTCGGTTCGACCACCTGTTCGGTTCTGAGAACTTTGCTATATACACTTCCTCCTCAATCACCCCATTGAGGAACACTGTCTTCATATCCATCTGATGTATACTCCACCCCATCTTTGAGGCAATAGACATAACAACTCTAATGGAAGTATGTCTGGGGACAAGAGCAAAAATATCCTCATAATGAACTCCCTCTTTTTGTTGGAACCCCCTTGTTCGAACCTTGCCTTGAACTTCTCCATGTTGCTGTCTGCAGTATGCTTGATCTTATAGATCCACTTGGAGCTCACCATTCACTTTCCCTTTGGTCTAGGCATTATATGCCACACATCATTCTTCATGATGAAGAATACTCCTCTACCATGGCATCCATTTAGACCTACTAGTCTGCAACCCCCTCAAAGTTGGAATGTTTAGAATCAATAATGTTGCTTACTAGTGCCATATAACTGGAAAATCTCTGTGGTGGTGTGCTCGTCCCGACCGAAGTCCTTGGAGCATTCACTAGCTCTTGTGCCTCCTTCAAGGTTCACTCTGCCCACTTTGGCTTCTTCTTCCTAAAAGATTCGGCTAGGGCGAATTGAGCATCTTGATCCTCCTCATGATCATGCTGCTCACCTTGCACATTCGTCGAGATACCTGTAACTTGTAATGGTGGACTAACCTCTACCTTTGGTGCTTCTTGGTCCTGAGTTTTTGCTTCAACTGGCATGGATCCACAAGACTTCTTGAAAGTACCGTCCTCCTCAAATTTGACATCCCTTCGTACCACTGTCTTCTTTAGTGGTAGAATGTACAGCCTGTAGGATTTTGAGGTTTCGTTTTACCCAATGAAAATGCCCTTCTTAGCTGTTGGCTCAAGCCTCGTCCTCTTCTCAACTGTGACATGGACAGTATACTAAGCATCCAAAGATGTGAAGATGTCAAATCTCTGGTTTGTCCCTTGTGAATGTGTCTTCAGGAGTCATCTTCCCCAATACTTTGTGTGGACTCTGTTGAGGTAGTAGTTGTGTGAGGCATCCTTACCAAGTTGGCCCCAAAAGAAACATGAAGTCAACACTTATTAAGCCAACCAAAAGAGAAGTTGGCCAAGTAAAAGAGACAAGTTGGCCCCACTCCAAAAGTGAAAAAGTCAACAAGAAAAAGTATAAATAGAAGGCGCCCTCCTCATTCTTCACCAAGCAAGTTCGCACCAATGAAGAGAGAAGTTTGCTACAACAACAAAGAAGACTTTTTTGGGTTTGCTATCATTAGAGGAGTTTCTCTTTTGTTCTTGGGGATTATCTTCAACTTTATATGTATGCTATGTATATGGATGTATATTATATCTTGAATTGATATCTCTATAAGAAGGTTGCTGGGTTTTCTCCTTTGTGGTTTTCCAGGATGAATCTTTGTATCTATTGTTTTTGTGCATGGTTATTCTTTTAGTAATCCTATTGTATTTCGCTGCATATAAGTTAAAGTTATTGCCATCTTAAAAACTAATTTGGTATCAGAGTAGTGCCGAATAAATGCCATTGCCGAAAACTAGGGCATCCACGTTTGGACCCTTCTCTCCACAGATCAACTTGGAGCACTTGTGGAGCTCGCTCTAGGATCGCACACTTATTTTTGGAGGCAAAATCTAGTTTGAAGAATTTTCAAATTTTGACCTAATTTCTATCGGGGTCAAGAACTAGGGCTTCATGTTTTAAGCCCTTCTGTCCATTGTTTGGGTTCGACCTTAGTTTTCTTCAACTCGCCCTAGGAGGGCACATCTATCTGTGGAAGTAGATTTCAAAGTCGAGAATTTTCAATTTTGACCTATTCTCTCGCGGAACTAGGAATCTAGGGTTTCCAGTCATGAGTTGTTCTGTCCACTGATTTGACTAAAAATATTGTTTTGTAGGTCCCCAAAGGAGGGCGCATCTTTCCTTGGGGTAAGCTTTCTCATTTGCCAGGTTTCAAATTTTGACCCTCTTACTAGGGTTTCTGGGTCTGACTTCATATCTCATTGTTTCAGTCAAAATGAACAGTGTGAAGGTGGAAGATAGACTTGATGGGGCTTCCAACTTCAACTCATGGAAGTCTACGGTACTCATTATCCTAGAGGAGAATGATCTTCTAAAGTTTGTAAATGAAAAAGTACTGAAACTAGAAGAAGAAGCAGAGAAGACTAAATGGAAGAAGAATGATGCTAACACAAGAAGGACTTTGATAGATTCGGTAAAAGATCACTTGGTACCTCGAATTTCTCAGAAGAAGACGACCAAGAAGATGTTTGGTGTCCTAAAGAAGTTGTTTGAAAATACCAACATCACCCGTGCGCTTGCCTTAAGACAACATCTCTCCAATATCAAGATGACAAGGTCAGACTCAGTTGCATCCTACCTCATGAAGATTTCCAAGTAAGAGATCAATTGAGCACCATTGGAGAAGTGATTAATGACAGAGAACTTGTCATGATGACTCTCAATGGTTTCCCCCCTTCTTCAGAACCATTCATTCAGAGTATTTGTGGGCGATCCAAAGTTCAAATTGCCCAAGTTCGGTCGATTATGGGCGGACTGTACACAAGAAGAAACTAGACTTGTAGCTAGAGGCTACGGGAATACCTCCCATCATGAAGAAAGCCAAGCCCTTGCTGCACATGCCAAGAGAGGAAGAGGAAAGGGAAGGAAGTATCATGGCATAAAAGATGAGGGTGAAAAATCATGTCCACTTCCAGGGCAAAAGAAGAAGAAGGATCTTTCACATATTCAGTGCTTCAGATGTCAGAAGTATGGTCACTATGCCAAACAATGTCGCGGATCAAAGAGGAGAAAGTGCAAAGCCTCAATTGCTGATGTTGATGAAGATACTCCACATAAGAGGTCATGGAATGGTGATCCGAAGGAAAATTCAGAAGATTGTTGAAAAGAGTTCTTCTAGTACACTCTACGTGTACACCAATGATAGCTTTACCTAAATGATGTTATTGTCATTAGTGATGTATGAGTGGGCCTAATGGTTAAGAGCATATGTTTCCTCTTAGGAGGTCACCGGTTCAAATCCAAAGGGGGGTAGTGTATGTACACCTCTGTAGACTTTAGCAGTTAAATCACTGCGCAGAGGGGGGTCCCTTGTCCCACAAACAAGGGGTTCTCATACACCAAATTGGTGTCTCGCTTGGCGGTGACCTTAAAAATAGATTATTATTATTATTATTATTATTATAATGAAGATCTAGGTACAGTTTCTTCAATGAGATTCTGACAAGAAAGAAGATGAAGATCAGAGGACCTCCGTGATTTCTGCGAGGAAGCAGAGATCAAGAAGGAAGTCCACAAAAACAATAAATGATGAGCATTTGGATTATCAATAATTATTATTGCTCTTGTAGATTAGACCTGAATTTTTTGAACATATTTTCATAATAGTTGTATGCATATCTGTATTCCTAGAATCAAGAAGTTTGTTATAGTATAACCTGATGAGCATATGATATAGTTTTCCTTTATATGACTGAGATTGTTGGGAAATAGTGCATGTTATGTTTTGAATGTGTATGATGGGTAAGCAGCCTATAATGTTGCATAACATTCCACGAGCCTTTAATGGAGCTACTCTAGGATGAAACCTCTTTGTTAACATGCTGAGAGTTGTTCACGCTCTCAATAGTGTGTTCTAGTGGAGATGGAAGGCATCTAGATAGTTACCATGTGTGTTTGGAATATGGATGAATGCTGTGATGAAGCATTAGCTAAGATGCTTACATAATTGTGTGAACTATTGCATTGAAATGTCAATATGATTTAATTGAATTTCATGATTATGCAATGTTGCTAACTGTTTGACAGAATTTGACTTGTAGGGAAAGACCATATGCTATGGCCTACAAGAGAAGGATGATGAGACTTGTTGTGAAGGACAAGTGATGGACATATATATCTTGTTGATATTCAGTGTTTGAGAGAGAGCAGGGTGCTCAAAAGTGGGAATCTTCTAGGACCATGGCTGCCGTGATAAATGAGCAACACTAACAACAAATAGAGATGGATCTAGTACATCCAGTAAGATATGGACACGACCCATAGGTCCAGAGGATCTCATATGGAATTTGATGGTTGGGAGCAGGAGGCCCCAACAAATGATGATCTCACTACTATAATTGGTCATTCTTTCTATGATGATAAGAAGCAGTTGGCTTCCAGTTGGAGTCATGGTAGACTCTAGAAGTGGTTAGAGCCTTTTAGTCCTAAAGGACGTGAGCTACTTAATTGACCTCTGAGGAGCTAGAGAGAATTATTGACAGGTGCAGAGGAAGTTAGACTTTGAGTTTGAGATGAGGATCTTGGCCCATTGTACCAGTTATTAGTATTGGAGGTGTGGTTGAGACCCAATGAGATCTTCCTCCATTAAGGGAAGAGCACAGTTGAGATCCCGAGTACATGATGGATTGTGAGTACATGGCTACACTGTGTTGCCACCTAATTCGCGCCTCGGGTCATGTGGCAAAAATATTCAAGCCACTGGGTGTGACCTTAGGGGCAAGCAAGAGTCAAGTGCTGTCACTTGATCTTTACTCCTTTGTCTAGGCTTTCTCCTAGCGAAGCCAAGGGGGGTGGTCCCTATTAAAAATCTAAGGTTTTTAATCTATAAAAGAAAAACAACTAATCTAGGAGATAAGATGATACAAATATTGAAACTAAGATATCTACAAAAATAACTTATATCACCAACATGTAAAATAACATTCCATTCAACACACCAGTTAATTTAAATATCCGAAAAATAAATAGATGATGCAAAAATAGACCAGTGCTAATTGAGTGCTTGTGTGTAAGGGGGTTGCTAGTGATGTCTCGAGAAGTATTGTAGTTGTCTTGGTTAGTCAGTTTTAAATTAATTAAATGAGTGAATTAAGGAGTGGGTTGATTGCTGATCATTTTTATTAAAAATAATAATGATCTGATTATTAAGGGAAAAAAGGTATTTCACATATACCCAAGGGGTACGAGGAATATGTCTGGATTTACTTGGAAGTGGCTCTTACAGTGACGTGTGGGCTAGATGGAGTCGTGAGGTTGTGTTCAACACTACAACAACAAGGGTGTAGCCTAATGTGGCCCCAAAGTCACTTTCTAGTAGTTCTCGCTTCACCTGAAGAATTTCCCCACAACCTTGTAATATCGACTGAGTGTCGAATTTTCACTTTTGGGAATTAATTGTAGTGTGAAACTAATTATTAGTCACTCCAATCCCTTTCTGATTGTCCCACTGTTCCAGCCAGAGGCCCTGCAGTGTTCACAAGAGCATACGAGAGTTGAAGCCATGTCAATTTTAAGGATTTTAAACTAAATGTGAATTGTTTAAAATCTCAGTACCACTACTCTTGTTTTCGAGAATACAGTTGGATTTGTTATTTTTAAATACAAAAAGAAATGATTGAATAAAATTAACTAATCTAAAAAAACAGAAAAAAGACGCGGATCCCCCTGGGGGGGATGGGGTGCTGGCACTTGGTTGCTTGCTTGCTTCTCTTTTATTATAATGATTACAATGAAGATTCATGTTCCTTTATAGAATAGGAAACACAAAACTTACAATTTTGAGGCTTTAAAAATGCCCACTGAACACGTAGAAAGAGAAAAGGCTCCCAGATAGCTTAAATCTTCCAATTTTTGCCAGAGTGCCTCTCTACCTGTTCATGAATTGCTGCAAAACAGCAAGCAAAGATCAATCAAATATGCTAAATAATCAATTGAAACATTAATCATTTAACATATTATTCAAGTACTTTTAAAAGATAAAATTTTGAAGTATTGAAAAAGTACTTGTTAGGAGCTAGATTTATGAAATTTGACTTTAAAATTTGATCTAACTAAACAATAAATGTAAATCAGATTTAGCTTATGATCTATATTAATTCACTAAATTGATTAACACTTGTCAAAGTAACCCGTAACTAAAATAAATAATTTTTGTAGAATGAAAGAAGAGAAGAAGCTGCTTGATGTCAAAACTTGGGCGATGGAGTTCTTCACAGTGGAAGACATAGGGACTATGTCTTTCTGTAAGTGTTGAAGAGAAGGAAGATGTAAACAAACTCAACCTCTTCTTCAAGCAAGGTAACCTGCAACTTGGACAAAGACTTGCACAGGAAATGGTTAAGAAATTTGGTGCTACCTACCACAGAACCTTAGAAAACAAGATTATCAAACAAAATAATAGTGTACTTCTAAGAGATCTGAAACAAATACACAGTAATATTTTCAAGCAAACAAGCTTTTTAAATCTTATCCTACGGGAAACAACTCCCCTTCAAAGGCCCAACTCAACTACAAAGATGCAAGAAAATGGACACCGTCGATTACTTCAAAAGCTTGAAACCATGCTCATCCACACATGAAAATGCTACACAGTTCTTGACCTCCAAAGTCTTTTATTCAGAATGATAAAGAAAATATTACAATAAAATACAAGTAGAGGTTCCACCTTCGATCCAAAGCAAGGAATGAGTGCCTACTTAAATAGATGAAGCCACAAGCTAGAGGGGGCGCACTTGCTCAAGGATGCACTAGGTTGGGATGAGCTGGCAATGAGGTGGATCAAGGTTGGATCAAGGAATTAACAATGGTAACATCACTTGGTTGGGATAACACTTGCCAAAAACTCAACCTTTTTCCAAAAACAAATGCTTTTCCTTCAAAGCCTAGGCCCCCACTTGGAGAGATGCGCCTCTCTCTCCATGAGGAAACTTTCGAAACTTGAAACTCTTTGAAATGACAATGTTTGACTTTCCAGAATTGCCCAGTTACTTGCCACTTTACTTTGCCAAGTCACAAAAACTAATTTCGGCAAGTTTCTTTAATCTTTTTAATTGTTGAATATTTTAATAACTCATTTTTTTGGTCTTTTTTTTGGGTTTTTCGAGTAATAATTAATTTTGGAGATAAATAATTACTCGAAAAATTAGGAAAGTGGGTTTTAGGGGTTAAGTGGGTGCTCTGGGTTGGAAAATGAACACCCCCATGGAAAAAACAACCTTCTAGCCCCATTTTTACGACTTTTTGCACTTTTACAATTAACTTATTAAAAATAAACTTGTAAAAACGGGAAAAAATACATTTTTTTTTTGGAATAAAAAAAAACCTATGGGGGACTTAGTACATGTTCATAATGACTCAAACTAATGATTAGCATGGTAATATACATCGACACTTAGGTTTTATTAACCTCTCGAGGCCTAACCACCAAGACAATTATTCCAACTTTGGAGGCTTGAGTGAAAAACTCGAAAATTATTTATCGTTTAAAAACGATAGATAATTAACAAGGACAAAACACCCTAGAATAATGCATTGATGACTAAGTCTTGGGAAATCAAACCTTTTACATAAAGTCATCATGGTAACTCATTTTATTACAATTCCCCATGGGGTATGAACATGTTAAAAAAAATTAAAAATGGGCCTAGGAAGGCCTGAATGGACTTCTGAACTCAGAGTTTGAACAAGTAATTGTTCATTTTTGGCGGCTCACTTGAAAGTCCAAGTGAGTGCAACTCAAGTGGTAACACACTGATTGTAACAAATCTAAGTGATGTTGTTTTTCGATTCAAATTTGTTGGATCCCACCGTACAGGCTGTTGAGAGGATCCTTGATGTACTTGGTAATCACTAGGACATATACTTTTAGTAAGGAGCTGTGCTTATTGGCTCTGTGATAGCTGGTGTTCAGATTGGAACTCGAAATGATACCTCATATAGGCTAATGGACTAGCCTGTGGGCAGCTCCAAAGGGAGAGTATGATGCTCAAATGCAGAGGGAGAAAGATGATCAAATGTAGAGGGAGCAAGGCGCTCTAGCATAGAGGGAGATGTGATGAGCTTGAAGACAGATGTTTGCAGCATTGGGAAAACATTCTCCCAATATTAGTCATGTGACTTGGCTAAGGGTATATGAGTTAGAATGGGGCAGTGACTTCTCCTGAACACTATGACAGAGTGAGGAGATTAGTCTCTAGATGACTCAGAATGGGGCAGTGACTTATCCCGAACACTCTGTGACAAAGTGGGGAGATTAGTCCTATGTTGACTCCCTTGATGAGAGGGAATGCTGATTTTATAATGCATTCTCCCGGACACAATGTGACGGAGTGGGGAGATCTCTCGGACACTCTGTGACGGGGTGGAGAGGCTAATGCATTCTGCCGTATACTCCATGATGGAGTGGAGAGATCTCTCGGACACCCTTTGACAGGGTGGATAGGCCAGTGCATTCTCCCGGAAAGTCTGTGACGAAGTGGGGAAATCTCTCAGACATCTTGTGACGGGATGGAGAGACTAATGCATTCTCCTAGACACTTTGTGACGGGGTGGAGAGGCTGGTGCATACTGGTACATATTACATGTAGGTTCCCAGATGGATTGGGTTGAGCTGATGCATGTTGACTCCCCGATGGACTAAGTTGAGTTGTTGACTCCTCAATGGATTGAGTAGAGTTGTCACATGTTGACTCCTCGATGGACTGTCTTGAGTTGTTGACTGCTTGATGGATTGAGTAGAGTTGTTACATGTAGGCTCTCCAATGGATTGGATTGAGTTGGTGCATGTTGACACCTCAATGGACTAGGTGGAGTTGTTGACACTTCTCGATGGACTTTGTTGTGTTGGAAGACCTTCCTTATGATATAAAGATGTTTAAGATAGTTGTGATACTTAGATTATATCTAGATGTTGTCCAGTATGATGATGCCTCCCTGGCTAAGAGGGAGTGTTGATGTAGTAGCTGCGTGAGGCATCCTCACCAAGTCGGCCCTAGAAGAAACATGAAGACACGATTTACTATGCCAACCAAAAGAGAAGTCATCCTAGTAAAAGAGACAAGCCGATCCCACTCCAAAACTGAAAAAATCAACATGAGAAAGTATAAATAGAAGGCGCCCTCCTCATTCTTCACCAAGCAAGTTCGCTCCAATGAAGAGAGAAGTTTGCTACAATAGCAAAGAAGATTTTTCTGGGTTTTGCTATCACTAGAGGAGTTTCTCTTTTGCTCTTGGGAATTATCTTCATCATTATATGTATGCTATGTATCTGGATGTATACTGTATCTTGAACTGATATCTCTATAAGAAGGTTGTTGGGTTTTCTCCCTTGTGGTTTCTAGGATAAATCCGTGTCTATTGTTTTGGTGCATGGTTATTCTTTCAGTGATCCTATTTTAGATTCCGTTGCATATAAGTTAAAGTTACTAGCATCTGAAAAACTAACAGGCTCCTGTTTTGCACTTCTGCCACGTAGATCTTGATCATGTAGTGTAGCCTTTGCTTCCCCAATGATCACATTGTTCCTCGTCTTAGAGACTCCATTTTGCTGTGGATTAAATGGGATTGGCATTCCCTATTGATCCTAGCATCCACACAGAACACCTTGAAGGAATTCAAGGTGTACTTGCCTCCATTATCTGTTCCGAGCACCTTGATCTTCTTCCCACTTTGGTTCTCCACAAGAGCTTTGCACTGTTGGAACTGTCAGAAAATCTCTCCAGATTCCTTGCTCTTTAAAAAATAGATCCACGTCTTCCTAGAGTGGTCATCTATGAAGCTTACATAATAGTTGAACCCTCCAATAGATATGACTGACATGGGCCCACAATTATCAAAATGGATCAGATCCAAGATCCCTTTGGACGTGTTATCTCTTCTGGGGAACATAGTCTTGACATACTTTCCCATGGCACACCCTTTGCATATACTGTGATGGTCTGTACCGAAAGAAGGAAAACCGCTCACTATCTCCTTGGCACTTTGAGTACTCCATGATGCAAATGTGCCATACGTCTACGCCATAGCTCACCATCATGATTGCTGTTGCTGCTCACCAACACACTGGCAGGTTTGAATTGGAGCATGTACAACTTGTTTCTCCTGACCTCAATTGCCTTCCTCAAGTTGAAACTTAATCCTTTAGGATGGATGTAGACTTTCCTATCCCGAAAAGTTACCTCAAACCCTCTGTCCTCCAAAGACAGAAACTGAAATTAGATTCTTTTGCAACTTTGGTACATATAATACGTCTTTCACCAGTAATGTCTTCCTGAACTCCCTTAGGAACATCACATTCCCTATTCCTGCTAGTTTGTACTTGGATTTGGTCCCAAACTCACTGTGGAATCCTGAGTTATGCTCCTTTAGACTGGTGAAATAGTCTCGTATTCCAGTCATATGAAATGAAGCGCCACTGTCAATGTACCACACACCGATGGACATTGAGCAAGAAAGACATGACGAGTGAGGACTCATCCTCCCTACCATCGGTGGACCCCCCATCCAACTAGTCCTCTTTTCAACCTGGTAGACAATGACACCAAAGTCTTCTGCAATTCTTGTAGAACTTGTAACCTAGTTTTACGGAAAAAATTTCGTAACTCAACCATCATTACACCAAATCTGTCCCACCAAATTCCTCAAAGCAAAACTGACTCTGATACCATGTTAACTTTTATACCCTTATACAACTCTTGATTAGCAACAATTATTAATGTGTCCTTCGGTTAACTACTGAACATTAACTACTGAAAATACAATTGCATAAGAAACCATAAATGCACAACGAAACAAAATGCAACCACATAAAATAGACACAAGGATTTACCCTGGAAACCCCATTTGGGGAATACCAGCAATCAAATTGTCTTCTTCTTATTTCAGGATTTGATTACAACAACACTACAATAGTCCTCTGGATAAACCCTCCAGATCTGGAAAAACACACACAGGAAGGTGCCCCAAATCCTTTCTGCAAACTGGATAGACAAATCGTAGATCCACCCTGGATCCAATAGACAACAGAGAAGTGACTCTTCTTTGGAAGGGCTGTAATTTTAAAATGAAATCTAGACTGCTCACTACTAGAGGAAATCCGTCTCTTGCAACTACGATCTCTCGTTTTCAATGTATCTCACACATTGACAACGACTTGTCTTCTATAACTCTCCATAGACTCTTTTATAACATTCACTTTATGTCAATACCATGGGCAATACCATGGGACACATACTACCATGGACCCTTCAATACCATGGGGTAATTGACCCTTTACATAATGTATTATAAAAGTCACTTTTACAAAGAGAGTTGCAATTTGAGGATACTTCCACATAGAAGCACCTATCCTCACTACAAACTTCAATATCAAGTTTATCAAAGTAGAAGTTCCATCAAATACTGAAGATGACGATGACCTTATTGAAGAAGAGTATATTTCAACATTTTAAGAAGCCCACACCTTGAACATAGGAAATGATCTAAGGGAGATGACGTTCAACATGGATAGATGCTTAGATAGTTTGAGATTTTGTGAATATTGGGAATTATATCCTTACGAGGGTTAGGATACAATTTGGTGGAGCACTGTGTATGTAGCTCAACATGGATGGTTGTCAAATAATTCAAGAGATTCGTAATTTAGGAGTTTGGGAGGTGGAATTCGGGAACTCGAGAATTCAACTTGGGAGCTACACCTTTATGAGGGTTGCGAGGTAGCTTCATGGAACTCTACATAGTCCATGAAGTATTTTTCAAAGAAGAACCTTTCAAAGAATGTATGGTTCTGATTTCTTCTAATATTTTGTTTTCAGTCAATGTGTGTTTGCTTCTAGTGAGTTTGAGTCTCGGTTCTGCAAGCCTTAAGAGGGGGTGTTAGGATATTAGGTTTACATGTTGTAATAAAAGTCACTCTATGCCTTAGTTATGTTTTTGTACTTTTTTTGTAAAGCAAATCTATCCCACATTCATAAGTGGAAATGATTTGCTCAATGAGTAGTCATATATAAGGAAGTAAACCCCTAGGTAATAATTGCACCAGTTACTCATAATATCATATTGTATTATTTTGTGTATCTCTCTCGTGCGTTTGTTTAGAATTTGTAATAATGACCATATGTTTCATTTTCTCCATGCTACTTACAACCTACAATCTCTAATCATTGCACTTGTAATTATCAAATTTTGCCCAACCTCTTTGGCCAGTTCACATAAAAATTATGAAAATTTGTTTGACAATTGGCAAGAGCATCCCTCATGTTGTTTGTAATCTTTGTGACAAAACTCTTGTTATGATATTATATGGACCTCCACTTTTATTGACCTAATATTGATGTGTGTTTGACTTGCGACTATCATGCAACCATTGTTCAAGTAGAAATAATTGTGTGTCTAATGAAGATAAAGTCATAATAAAGTATAATGTATATAAAATGTCAATAATTACAATAATAATGAAGCATCACGGGTCACACCCTGTAACCTCATGACCCATCAATTATTCAACATTTGTGCTTCTTACATTGGTAATTGAGTGATAGATTTAGCAAAAGCATGGGAAAAATTTCACTACTTATCAGTTTGTCTACCACTTGGAGCTTTCATTTGCAATGGCCATTCTTCCACCCTTTGCATGCTTGATCCCATCAATCCATCATCAACAATTCTTCTGTGGACCTCTACATCCCATGAGCTATGAAATCCACAAATGCTCACTTTTATGGAACGCCACAACATACATAGCCTAGTGCTAAATAGGGACATCCCCATGCTGCTCTAACATTTTGGACTCTATGGCCTTTTTTCAACAAAGTACCAATACATGAGGATTGTTGAAAACACATATCTTCTTTGCCAAAATTGTTAGAGGCATTTTAATAGAGAAACATATTTTAGGGTACAATGTTGGAGTTCATAATTATTATATATTTGGTTTCATTAAAAAACATTTGTATGTCCAGACAAATTTACAAATCACACAATGATAGAAACAAAATTCAACAACTGGCTCTTTCTGTCACTACTACAAATAACCACCCGCCATAGTGGTACGTGGGACACATACCAATCTGTTTGGGTAGGGGCACTAACGATTCTTGTCGTCGACACTGAACCAAAAATGTTAAGTCTTGATCGAAGTGCAGACCGCTTAGACATCGTCGACAAGGAAAAACATATTAATTGCAGATCTATCAATGATAATAAGGGGAAAAAATTGGTCAAACGAATTATCACAAAGACAAAATGATACTGTACACTAAAATCTATCATGTTTTAAAAAACAAAGGGATGCTGGACTTACTAAAGAACTTGGAGGGAATAGTAATGCATAATGAAGGAGAAATTGATCATTGATAGGGGGAAGCGAATGTTTTATATAGTTCATATATCCTTTGTGTTAAGCATTGGGCACATTAGTACCTTAGTTTTATAATGGTGGTGATGATATATATAGAGGAAGATTTAAGGATAGAAAAAATGAGATAGACTTGCTCATGTACATCATACTGGACCTAACTTATGCCAATAAAAAAGCTATAGAGCATAAGGACTACACCAAAGCATGATGGGGGTGATAAACAAATGACAATGCTTTGAGGATGAAGCATTTTTAAGGGAGGCAATGCAATGAATATAAAGTTTTATGCTAAAGTATAGTGTATAAAAACTATCAATAATAATAATAAAAATGATGATGATGATGATGATGATGCAGCATGAAGGGCATAGCGCTTCACTTTGTGACCCATCAATGGTTTACATATACCATCATAAAGGTCATTGTTAACGATCCTTTGACTATTATTCAATCATTTATATACATTTGCAGATATATTTGTAGATATATTTGTATTATTCGTAAAATCACCATTTGTGCTTAGAGTTTGCCCAATAAATAATTTTTTCACTATCTTGATTATCTACAACATTGATGCTATAGTGATCTTCTCGTCTTGCTATCAAATGCTCTCTTGTCCATGACGTGTCATGCATGCTCCATTGCCAAACCATTAGGCAAGGTGCCACAACTCACTAAAATTCATTGCAGAGAAAATTATCTTCATCTCTTCTTGTCCTCAAGTTCCAATTGCTGGATGTGGAGCCTTTTTGATCCATTGACGTGTCGGCCCTACTTGTCATGTCTATTCTAGCTGCGTCGATTCCTTTTGGAGCATTTGCTAACCAAGCTGCTGCTGTCAGCTATCAATTCCTTGTCAGCGATCTTTGACCTCCAACTAGGATCTTGGTCTCCATCTTGGTCTCTAATTCTAATCCAACACGGTCTTCGATATCTCAAGCTATGGACCTCTTTATTTTGATACAATGTTCTGCAAATAGATTAAAGACTAAGATAAAACTTATTCGTGGTGAGAGATGATTATTTTATTGTGGAAGAGGGCTTTATGTACATTGTTGAATAGATTTGCGCAGATTATGATACTTGAGTTCATTAGAGCTTCATCCAAGAAGAGTTTCAATGATTGATGTTTATTGTCACCTCTATGACTCATCATTAGAACCTGTGGAAATATAAAAACATGACTGCTATAAGTAGCGTTGAAACAAATTTTGGCCAATTAACTAAATTATTATTAAGTCTTAATGAATTGAAGATAAGATAATTTAATTAATGTCCAAGAAATGATCACAAAAGTTGGTCAATGGAACTTAAGAGTACATCCAGTGTAAATACAAAGTGGGAGTGAGAAAGAAACTCCTAGAGCAATGCTAAAAGAAGAAAAAAATAAAGAACTAATTATTCATCTAGAAGCTTTTAAATTTTTAAAGGTTTTTATGTACATTGCTTTGAACATAACAACACGACTCCCAATAATACAGAGCATGTCTTAGACCCTAATTAACACAGGTTCTTTATTTACTAGTCTAAATTCAAATTTTATAACTAGCTTAACACTAAGTTTGTTTACAAATTTAAATTAACACTAAATTCTAACAAATACCACATGACCAAATGTCATCACAATACCAAACATGTTAAATAAAATGCATAAGGAACCAAGCACACTATTTTTTGCACTATACATAATTAGGAAACAAATTCATGCTGACTCCAACCCAAACTAGTTTATGGACTTGGTTTCTCTATTTTCTTTTACTGCACTAATTTTCCATAAATGCATAATTCACAACCAACTCAAAAAATTGCAAGTCTACATCCAATAGGATATAATTTGAACTCTGCATATCGTTAGCTTCGTGAGAGTGGGGTTATGTACAATCCCGAAATAAATTCTTATGTTTTGATGAGTTTGACATTAGTGCAAGGGTCAATGTTCTATAAAAAAAATGCACATGCCACAATCCTAATCTAAGCCACGGTTGTGAAGTTGTATGTTCTATGTACTATTAGATTTCAGGGCACATGCCATATAAGTTGTAGGCCATTTATTATACGCACAATCTGTACAGTAGACAATAGGGCATTAAATGCAAATCTGTAATATGATGTTGGCCTATACCGTGCAAGTGATGCAGGTCAATACTCGTAGGTCTTGTACCACAAGTTATTTAATGGCAAGTTTTGTTGCCACAATTCCCCGCAAGAATATGAAGGCTACTACTTTGAAAAGCTATCGACTCATAAATGTTCAGTTTGCTACGACAAATGCATCATAATGCTGCTATTACCCTGTAAATCAATGCAATTCTTTCTTCATAAATGCAAGAAATAAGTAGGTCACTGTTTTTATGTTTGAGGAGTTGGTACTAAGTGTAATTTAAACATGAAGGAAGATCCCTTCATCAATAATACCGAGTTCATGAATGCATAATAAATTCCAATTAATGCCATATAAATGAAAACTTTGAAGGATGAAACAAGGGACTAAGTGCGTGTGTGTGATATTATACTATTTTTCTTTCTTAGGACACCATTCCATATGACATACAATTATATGGTACAAGCCCCTCAAAGATCTTGTCGATGTGGAGTCATTTAATGTGGCTTGACCATTTGAGGGCGAACGCTTTTAAGCCTCCTGTGTGTATGCTAGTATAGTGTCCATTTGTATTGCAATTACTATGGTTCTTTGTTTTACTTCATTCTTAGTCGTAGTTTGCTATCAAATAATATGTAATCAACCTCATGGTTAAGCAAATACCTAGTCATATCTGTGAACTAAGGAAATGCTTGTAACTACTCATGAACTAGCAACCTTGCTCATAAGTAATTGCTTCAACATCTAGCTATACATTTCTACTTGTAATTGCGCGGTAAATTATCGGGATCCACCATATCTCTTCTCTGAGAAGTCACTGCACAACATATCTCCCCTTGGAGAAATCATTGCCCTCGACTTGGTCTTAATTTACCGTATGCTTCCATTGGTGCCCCATATTATTCACCAATCCTTGTACATCCTATTCCACATACATAACTTGGGCAATATATCAACAAACCAAGATGGTGATTCTTTTGGATAAATCTCATATAAGATAAGATGCCCTCTTATATGCTATAATATGGTCCCACATACTATGGTGACAACTGTATTTACTTTGTTTAAATTAGAAACTATTAGATTGTCATGGAAGTTTGCCCCCATACTAAAAAGACATCAAGTGGGTCATTGGTCATATATTTGTACCTAATTCTCCATTTATTAAAAAAAAATTCCAAACATGTTATTTTTCCAATCTTGCTGAAGTGGAGTCATTTAATGTGGCTTGACCATATGGGGCAACCTTTTGTAAGCCTCCTTGGTGTATAGTGTCGACGTTACTAAGGTTCTTTGTACTTCAGCATTCTTAGTCATATTTTGTTATCAAACAATACTTAATCAACCTCATAGTTAAGCACATACCTAGTCATATTCGTGAACTAAGGAATGCTTGTGCCTAGTTATGGACTAGCAGCCTTGCTTATATGTTATTTCTTCAACATCTAGAAACACATTTCTACATGTAATTATGAGGTGATAATTTATTGAGATCCAACACATCTCCTCTTCAAGAGCTCATTGCACAACATATCTTGCCTTGGAGAACTCATTGCCCTTGACTAGGTCTTAATTTTTACAATACCATTGTTTCCGTTGGTGCACCATAGTATTCAACAATCCGTGTACATCCTATTCCACACATAGCCAACATAATTTGGGCAATGTATGAACAAACCAAGAGGATGATTTTTCTGAATAAATTTCATACAATATAGGATGCCTTCTTATATGCTATAATATGGTCCCAAATACTATGGTGACAACTGTATTTACTTTGTTTAAATTAGAAACTATTAGATTGTCATGCAAGTTTGTTCCATACTAGAAAGGCATAAAGTGGGACATTGGTCCTATATTTGTACCCAATTCTCCATATATTTAAAACAAATTTCAAACATGTTATTTTTCCAATCCATTCCATGGAAATCAAAGAATCAGAATAATACACATTCATAAATGCAATCATGGATATGGTCAAATGCTTATCACAATAGAAGTCTCTTTATCAACCAAGTATTTAACATGTGACCTCATTTTGACATCCAATAACTACTTTGCTATCGTTGCTCATAGAAATAGTCTCGACCGCTAAAGCCCCAATATTGCAACAAAGTATTTTTAAAGATGACTTGCACTTCAACATCATAGATAGTCTTGGGAACAATTCAGTAACCAAAGTGCAATGTTCTATCCATTTCCCTTATGATCCATACAAACAATTGGAGATAAACTTTGTAAATCCTAAGTCACAAGATTCGGCAAATTTGAACCTTTAGGTTTGAATTTTTTCGAATCTCAAGCTAGTTCGAATCTGAAGGCGGTTTAACAAAAAAAATAAAAAAATTGGGTTGGTTTTTCACCTAAACCTTAGTCCTAACACGCTACGGTCTACTCACCTGAGTCTCGACTCCCAACCCGTTCGCTAAGTTTTTCCACTCTGCTTGTCCCTGCTTAGGAAAGAAACCCTCATGCTAGGGATTAGAGCTCATGACTCCATGAGTTTCCATCTCAATGTTCACGAATCACTGTTATTGCTCAATGACCAGCTCATCGTTTGAGTTACAGACTATAATCTACAAGTGCAATTGCAGTTGTAGACCCACGATTCTACTGTTCCGCCATTGAAGAGTGAAGTTAATCGCAATTGAGATTAAATTTATCTAAGCAATTGAGCTGAAAGTTGAAACAAACCTTGAGTTGTGCATTTCCAGTTCCACGAATAAAATTTTTATTAGTTTGTACTATATTTTAGTTTATATATTCAAATCTCAAACGAACCTCATCAAGAAATTCGAATTTGAATCGAATCAAATGGTCATCGAACTCGAATTCGAATTCAAACCATGTGACTTAGTGTAAATCTAGTAGTAGATCTATGGTCACCATGCCACTATCTTGGGAAAACATGCCATAGTATCCACACAAATATTTCTATTTTTTTTATGGATGCTTCCTCTTGCTAGGATGTGACAAGCATTCCCTACTTTAATCTAGGAGTGTGACAGTGTTGCGTAGGCATCTTACAACACTCAAGGAAGAATACTTTAACTAAGAAGCGATGGGTGTATCTATTATGCCAAAGTTACCTAGGACTTGCATTTGTTCCCAACAACTTGAGCTTAGTTGCTTGCATGGGGGTGAGAGTTGAGATAGTCTACAAGGGGTGATACATATTCCTAGGGGATTTGAGCTTTGGTGGGGTGAATATCACCACCCCCACTTAACCATCTTTACCAAGCTCTTGTTGATAACATTTCCATGATTTATTTTGAAAAGGTAGATAAGAATGTTAACTTACAAGTTGGAGCAATATTCCATGATTTTACCAACCTATTATGCTTCGCATGATGATGCATTGAGCTATGCTTTTATAGCAATCCTTCCTCTATGGAACCCCATAAGTTTGACACCTTTTCCGGGCAGCTAAAACAAGGGACATCATGAAACTCATGGAATTTATTTGCCATTAATCTTGCATAGAGCATAGAATAATGCTGACTTAAAAGCATTAGGTGCTATTCATTGTTCAAGGTCAAGGGGTAATTCCTACTAGCATAGAATTTTGGAATATGTTGGCACAACCTGTCTTGCTTTTGGAGGCCCTGATTCTATGGATAAAGCCTAAACCTTCATATGTCATAGTATATGTTACCCCTAGTAGTAGTCTTGTAATCATCATATGCTTAGAATTCATATAGATAACCAAATTGTCGAGTAAAAAAGGTTTGCATACTTATTACAGAAGTTACTCAACAGAAGCAGTGTAAGTGTTCACTTCATCCATTTAAGTATCACTGAGGATCCACAATTTTGAGGCATCCCAACTATACCAGAGAAGATAATTCAATAATGAAAAAGCAAGGAAATAGATATTGCTTAGTAGCTTTCATCCCAAGACGTGTAAGGCCAAATAAGTCAATAAGAAATGATTTACATAACCATTCCATTCCAAGGAAATTCCTCACTGCAATGATACCCTTGTGTGCCTGATACATTCATTATGTACATACTAATACCAAATTACAAAATGCAGATAAGCAGTTCATGTAGGTATCAACAAACTATGTCAATGTGCTCTTCCTTTCCCTCATCTATAAATTAAAGTTCTGTCTAATAAGATGGTCATAAAATCTAAATATTTCAATGCATCAATCCTTACGAAGTAATTGAGACATCAATCACACTGGGGGCATCGTAAAGAACTAAAATGGTCCTATAAAAATCTAATTCAAACAAATATTCATAAGTTTCAATGACAATATTTGCTCAAAACATGTTATTTCATTGCTAACTTGAAATAGGACATCCATCAAGGGAAACTGTATTCACATGCAACAATGATTAGAACCCACACACCTTAAAAAGTTATAAATAAATTAGTAAGATCAAGAGGTAGATATGGATGAATCCTGATAAGTTTTCTGAATCCACTAAGGAAAAGCATAGTTATTCCATTATCAACAATTATAATACATCAAGTACTAGTCCCTCTTTTCAGTACAATGAGATGATCATGCAAACTTGATTAGCCATTGGGATATGCTGGAATTGTCGATTTTATGGTACATATATACTCATTGCCAATTATTATCATATCTGTCGAAAAGATTTCTTTCTTTAAAACATGATGTGATATAAATTGCCATTTTTCTCTTCTTTGCCAGATCAGAATGAAGAAAAATAACAAAATGCAACATTAACTAAGACAAAGCAACGTATATATAAAGATACATCAATGGAATTAGTGTCTCCTTGACAACCTCCAAATTATCACACCCAATTTTCATGAAATTCTGTTGAAGTTAAGTTTATGGCATCTCCAAAGTGCAACAATGAGATAATTGCACCGAGAGTAGCGAGGTGTTCTACAGCCCAGTATGGGGGAGATGTTTTCACCTAACGTAACGTAACATTATGTAACATTACCTAAAATAAAAAAGTAATTAAAAAAATTCATGTCGGCTCATAAAATAAAAAATTAAAACCAAATGAAAAGTATAAAAAAAATCTCTCCACTCATAAAATTAAAAAATAACCAATGTAGATCCATCTTAAACCCAGATAATTTCTTGAGGTGTAATTTTTTTTCAGATGTGTAAAAAACTTAAGATAAAAAAAATACACCTTAAAAAATTGGATCTCTCTCGGTGGTTGATAGATCTGGGTTTAAGATGGATCTATGCTGGTTATTAATATGATCTTGATATGCTATACAAACTACTAATTTGTTCCAACAATAAAAAGGAGTTTCGCATGATGAAGCACACAATAACAATGATAAATAAGAAGATAGATTCACCATATGCTTAAACAAGATAAAGGAGATTCACCAAAAGGTTGGGGGCAGCTGCACACTCAAGTATATTGTTATTGCACATACAAGAAAAATAAAAATGTAGTGACAATGAACCTCCACATGCTCTGTTCATTTATATAAATTTGCATTGAAGCTGGTTTTTACATGGTAGAGTTTAACTTCATTGGGTTGTTTTATGTGCAAATTAGCAAGTATTTGCCACAAACACACTGCCTGACAAGTTCTACTTGCTGTCCTATAGACTACTTTTCAAGGAGAGTGTCACAAGTTGCCATATATACCAATGCTGGGAATAAAAACTGTAGTAGATTTTTATCATCAACTGAACCTGTTGAATCAAACTCTGCAAAATCTGTCAATTGGAAATCCCCTTTTTATCTATAGATAAGGCTAAACTACAAAGTCCCCTAAATATATCTCAAAATCGTTTTTAGTTGCATTCCTGTGTTCAATATTTGGGGCTGTGCTAAACCTGGAAATATGGCTGACTGTAAAACACGAATACGATCTTGTTGATATAAGGTATATAAGGCTTCCCGTCAACTGTCTATACCATGACTCATTAGCTGGTTGTGAGTCAATTCTGGTTGATGATTTGTTAATTTCAGCTTAGCCTCCATAGATAAGGCTAAACTACAAAGTCCCCTAAATATATCTCAAAATCCTCTTAGTTGCATTCCTATGGTCAATATTTCGGGCTGTGTTAAACCTAGAAATATGGCTGACTGCAAAACACGAATACGATTTTGTTGATATAAGGTATATAAGGCTTCCTGTCAACTGTCTATACCATGACTAATTAGCTGGTTGTGAGTCAATTCTGGTTGATGATTTATTAATTTCAGCTTAGCCTCCACAAGTATAGATTCTGATTTACATTCAGCCATTCTAAATTTCTCCAACAGAGTTTTGGTATATATGGTTTGAGAGACAAGCACACAATTACCACTTTATCCAAGTTCTACAATTAGGTAATGATGCTAGAGGCCTTAATTACTCATGTCAAAAGTAGTACACAAATAAGGTTTTACCCCTTGAATTGTGCTAACCTCACCACCTGTGATGATCAAGGTATCTACAAATACCACCAGAGTAACAATTCCATCACCTAAGCTTTTGACATAAGCATTGATCCTAAGTATTCCGTCTGAATCCAGAGCCTGTGAGATGTTTATCAATTTTGATATGCCAGGCCCTTGCGGTTTTCTTCAACCGATAAAGAACCTTTACCAACCTTCACACGAGATGCTCTTTACTTGCAACATGAAATCTTTGTGGCTTATACATATACATTTCTTCCTCCCAAATATCAATTGAGGAAAAGTACTCTTTATGTCCATCTGATATAGCTTCCAACCAAATCAATCTTATGTGGCTAAAACCAATTTGGTTGTGGCTAGCTTCGTTGTAAGTGAAAATGCTACCTTTTCTTGTTGAACAAAACCTTTTGTAGCTAGTCTCACCTTATGCACCGAATCATCAACTTTGTGTTTTATTTAAATAAATCAATTGGCAAGCAAGGGGTCCCTTACTTGTAGGCAAATATATTAAGACTTGTGAAATTTCAAATCTGCCCAATCTGAAATTTCCGCCTCACTTCAGTGAGGTCACCGATTTATTGCATAAAACTTTTAGATTTAGGGATGAACTTGAATATTAAGAAATACCCCTGCAAATATCCTAAATCTGTCCACGACTAGTCTAGGCAAGTTCAAATAGATAAATACTGCAAAATATCTCAATACTACATCAATGCAATAACCCTTAAGGCATTATTTAATCAAATGCAAATCAGAAAATACATTCATTAACAATGGACATATAACAGCACATTTAAAATCTCAAGTTTCATCTGAGGCGTGCCAAATCACTCAACATTTCAGCCCTGCTATCTCAATAAATCAACATATCAAAGTAGCCATGAAACTTGCTCAAAAACACATGAATACCAAATCTGCAATACGAGAATTTAAGACAACAAGGGTACAACTCCTTATTATCACAATATGACAATACCTCAAGTTTGTCAAAGCCGGTACATCAATTTACCCCAAGCAAGGAGTTCTCCAAAGCTTCCCAAACCCTAGCTAAGGCATGCACAATTATTGCAAACCATAACCAACAACAACAGGCCTAGGAAGACATCCCGATTCCCACCAAGCTATATCAACATCTCCAGAGCTTAACAAGAAGCTAGCACCACACCAACTGCCCGACCGTTAGATACATTGTTGCAACTCACAAACCTTAATCTTCAATTGCATCACACAAACCAAGGAACCGTATTGCATCCTTCTCACATCACTAGCATCACACCAACTATCACAACTCTTGAGACTCAATGCAAGTAAATAACAAAGGCACTCCCCTCCCTTTATATATGATTAGGAAAGGGAGCCCAAAAATAATACATGGACCAAGTCCACAAGTAAACTCTAAGCTAAGTAGACCACTAAGCCCCAAGTAGTGCACTACACTAAGCATGAATGCCACATGACACAATAAGGTTTGCACAACCCCTAAGGTGGTGCACCCTCCATGTCTAGGTGTCCACATGTCAAGTGCTACTCTAAGTAGAAGGTGCAATCTCCAACAATGGCTCCTCATCTTGAGCATTCCTCCTCAACATATGTGCATGGTGGCTTCAAGGTGGTTACTCCACATGTCCTAAGTGCCTGTTCTTCTAAACAAGTGTACTCTCACATAAGATGTCAACTACTAGATGTATATAAAGTACAACATCAAGAAATTTACCTCCCTAACACTGATCACAAGGTAAGTATACACCCATTGAGTTCTCCAAATGTAAGTTAACCTAAAATACAACAAAGGGGCTAGGGGATAGTAAAGGAACCAATCTAGCTAGTGTGAATACTCAATAAGGACGTGAACATAGACATGTCTGGCTATGAGATGTGAGTAAAGAGCATGTTGTAGTCTCAAAGTACAGATTTAAGAGTTCTCACCCATGCATTACAAAATGACACTTCATGTGTATTTACATTGATTTATGTTTTGAGTTGTGATACCCCCGAGTCCACAGGTTGCTTGCCAAGTATGTGCACTCCTATCAAACTATTACCTTCTTTATGATATCTTCATCCTTGTGGGCACATGCAATGGCAATACAATTAAGAAGTTAGTAGGTTTTGCACGTTACAATCAAATATAATACACAAATCTAGCACATGAGGGGTTTTCATCCTAAGTGTGTTATCCTAGCTCAACATTATCCAACACTATATCTTTGATTCGTCCTAAAGCATGATAGGATCAACATTATTTGGGTTTGATGTAGAAAAGTACGTGAGTATGATGAAGAGTTACTGAACTAAGAGCGATTTAGGTGTTGCAAGATTGATGTTACAATTAGGGATTTGTATCGATAGTTTGAAATGAACTAGAATCGAAGAGGTTGGCATGCAGTGCTACAAAGTGAAGGCCAACTAAACAAACTACAAGAATGATCTGCAACTTTGAATGGTGAGAGCTCTATATATTAAGCTTAGCTTCATTGATTCAAAACATTTTATATTGTCATCCGCAATATTTGGCACTGATGGAGTTGAAACTATGGTACAAAGCAAGCGCATGAGCATCGGGGCAAGCTAAAGAGAGAAAAACATGAGTTGGTTTCTGTGAATGATGAACATAACATATGGCTCCATCAAAAATCATGTCTAGTTGTTGAAGTGGCTACCATGGGTAATGAACTTTGCAAGGCTATGTTGAAAGCTTGTATAAATGATTCACAAATTTTGGGCTAGTGTGGATCATTTGATGCACTTGTTGGTCTTTCTAAATCTTTGAGCCAAGTGCGTAGGGTGAATTATTGAGGTCAATCACTAGGGTGTGAGATTGATGTTGCCACTGCAATCATATCTACAAATTCAACAAGTCTCGATGGTGGCGCCCTTGAAGGAGTTCAACATAAGTTGCTAGCATGCTATGCTTATGTTCAAGGCCAATGGTGTCTGATGTATGTTGTTGAAGCTCTTGTGCCATTGAAGTAAGGTTGGAGAGAATCTAAATTAGGTTAGTTGTTGGGTCGGGAAAATCTAAATTAGTGTCGAACAAGTCTAACTGGGTTGTTATATTTGTACGAAAGGCTAGTGGGGTAGGCAAGTGGAATTGTTTCTAGGTGGTCTTCAAGCATGACGCAATCTAGTTTTCTCATGCAATCCAGTCATCTCTCTACTATAACCTACTATCCAATGCACTATTTACAAGAGTTTTGTGTTTTTGCTTCCACTCGTTTATTTGAGTTTGAAGCTACTAGCGCTAAGTTTGGAAGGGCATGGTGAAATTAGTTGAGGTGTGGGTCTTGTTCATTACTACACCTTTCTTCCATATCCCTCCAAGTTTATTTGCAAATGTTGAGCGCATAAGTAGTTAAGGTCTTGAAGTTCTCTATCGTGACGATTTGTGAGAATTCCAAGTGAGTGGATGGGCAATTTTGTAAACATCCAAGTGTCCTAGAAAATCCTATAGTCCTTTGTAGCAGCGCACCAATCAATCTGTCCGAGTCTCAATTGCTACGCGGTGTTCAATCATCTTTTCAAGCTCCTCAAACTTTTCTTCCAAATTGTGCTCTAATTCCAAAATATCTTTTACCAATTCTTTGTGGGCCCAATTTGGCATTGTGCTTCTTTAAGCGCTATCTAAGTTTTGATCAAAAGGCGAGTCTTCCAGTTTAGGGAGGATGAGATCTCCATGAGGAGGGTAGTTTGTTATGCATGTTGTGTCTTGAAGTCTGCATTCTCAACTTCTAATTCCTCTCACTTCTATTATAATATTGCCATCTTATCCAAATCTAAAATCAACAAGTGTATGCTCCAAAGTACTCAAACATTCAAAAGTATCATCCAAGATTACATCTTCAGTCAGCAAACATACCATCCCATTGTTTGGCAATTCTAAAACTTTGTTATGCAACATCAAGCAACTGAATCTTACTAAAGTGGCATGCAAGGAGGAATGTCATTGGTGGTTAGTAGGAGTCTTTTGTGGTAGGTTCATGAGTGTGGAAAGTGCATAATCTATCTATACTCGAAGCATGGAGCCATTATGATCTTGTGTTTGGAGTTGTTGTTATTGTCGGGCAGAGTGTGAAGAACTTCATTTGTCCTTGTCAGCATTGGTTGACTCTTCTAGTCTAAGTTGTTGGAGGGAACTCCATCATTTTGCTCGTGTTTGTTTGTAGTTGGGATGAAGTTGATAGTGGCTTTATAGCTCTAAGTGTGTACTTGTTTCAAAAGGAGTGGAGGCATAGGCATGACAATATCCTTTGTTGGAGAAGGGGGTAGGTTTGTGGACTAAGGCATGCTTGGTTAGAGGGGAGAACAAACTAGGGGGAGTGAGGAGGAGATTCTTCGTTTTGGTTAGAATTGATGTGGTGCACTATGGAACGGTAGTGGAACAAAAATGGTTTCGACATGGTGGAGCTCCAATGTAGAGGTGTTTGAACTTTGTATGGATATTGGACTTTATTGTTGGTGGTGGGGGGGATTGAAGAAGTTGGAGTGGAGATATATTGAGTTACTTCTGTGTTGGTGTGAGAGGTGCTTGTTTGTTGCTCTTCATAGAGAAGGGGATCTTGAGTAGCCCCTTGGGAAGATTGGGTTGTTGGAGGGTGGTGCGAAAGGGGATCAATAGAAGACATGTGCGATTGAGGGACTTCTACGGTCTCCATTGGGGTATCCATGGGATTGGTTGATAGAGGAGTGGTGGTGTGGTTGTGCTCCTTGACAATCAAGGTGGGTGAAGGGGGTTTGTCATTGTTTGGTATTCAAATGGTAGTCATCTGAGAGAAAAGAGTGGTGGAATCTGATTAGTGGTGACCTAGATTTCCCCTCTCACATTGGGAGGTGGATTGGTGAGGTAAGGGTTAGCATGCATTTGTCTTTATTTTGCAGGTCGAGGAGGTGGATTCCAAGGATGCGAGGTCAATGAGGTTAATGGGATGGGCACGAGTGTGGCACATGGGGGAAGTAAGGGTAGGGGACTTACTTGATTCAGTTGGGCTGGAGTTGCTTGCTATTTGGATTGTCCATGACTATTGGTTGGTATCTATAGAGTTCATGAGGAGGATCTAGATGTGGAACTAGGGTGTTGTTGGCCTTTCTTATGGCATGGTGGAGGCATTTTTATTGCTTCATTGTCTTTTTTCTTGGAGTGGTTATACAATAGAAACACAATCTGTCTTAAGTTATATATTGTTGCCCACTAAAAACACTTAAAAACAATGTGCCTACTCATAGAACAAACCCTCGCCAGCTATGGTACAAAGATAGCCAACTAACTAACTTTACCATTTTGTTCTAGCGCATAAATCTGATGAATGTTAGTAGTTAAGCTATGTAAAGGTGATAACCTTCGAGTACTGAACTAATCTAGCTAGTGCAAAGAGCCAATCAGATGTATGTGAACACATGCATGTCTCACTGTGAGAAGTCGATCAAGAACACGACGTAGTTTGGATGAATAGATACAAGATCTCTAACCTGTGTCTGGAAGGCATCGAAAGTTTATATTTCCATAGTTGATGCCATAGTGAATTGTTGCTTGTATCAGAATTGGCTACCGATGCATGAGATTTCACCACATTAACTTGTACAGTCCATGTTCCTTTACTTTTGATGTGATTACCTTATCCCTCCTTTGTCATTCATAAATTTTATTTTCTCTAAATAGCACATCTACTTGTAGGTTATGCTTTGTTCTTTCACCGACTGAAAGAAGATTTTTGTTCATGTGTGAGATGTAAAGAACATTCCTTAAAGTGAATTTTTACTATTCATCAATCTGATCTGAACATCACCACGAACTTCAACATGTACCCTACCATCATCTAAGATTACCATATATGTTTTGGACTTGTATTCAACAAAATTAACAAACCAGATCTACCTCTGTCATGTGTTTATAAGGATTAGAATGGAGGAACCAATCATTTGAAGACTTGGATTCCACCTGAGAAGCAACAACTCCAAAATGAATGCCATAATGAATCGTTTCTTTTATCAGCATTGCCTACCGATCCATGAGATTCACCACGTTAACTTTTACAGTTCATGTTCCTTTACTCTCAATGCGATTACCTTATCCCTCCTTTGCCCTTCATAAATTTTATTTTCTCTAAATAGCACACCTACATGTAGGTTATGCTTTGTTCTTTCACCGACTGAAAGAAGTTTCTTGTCATGCGTGGGATGTAAAGAACATTCCTAATAGTAAATTTTTACTATTCATCAATCTGACCTGAATATCACCACAAACTTCAACATGTACCCTGCCATCATCTAAGATTAGCTTATATGTTTTGGGCTTGTACTCAACAAAATTAACAAATCAATTCCACCTGTGTCATGTGTTTATAAGAATTAGAATGAAGGAACCAATCATTTCAAGACTTGGAATCCACCTGAGAATCCAAATTCCTCTTCTACTTCATGTTCTGCTACATTAGGTTGCATTTTGCAAGGCCAATTTTTCTTGTGCTCTATGACCCACAACCTCTTTTGGAAATTCCCTCTTCATACGCTCAGCATACCACAATGGTAACACTTACATTTTTAGGATTAAAATTATCTGTGGTAGTTACAATGTTTGAACTGCTTTTCCATCCACCAAATTGATGGTTGTCTTTTCCTTTGTGTTTGTCAACAAAAGCAATCTCAGATGTTTCACCACCGCTTCCGAACTACTACTTACTGCCATTGCTCCTGCAACAACTGGCTTGACAACTTATCAAAGATAACATTAGTAGATTTAGAAGAGATATTTAATGTCTCAACAAAGTGCTTAGGTGACTGAGGCAAAATCTTCAAAGTAGTTACGGCCATGTCGTCTTAATCTACCTCCTTGTCTATGGCGAACAATTGATCTTTAATATCCTTCAATTTCAACAGGTGATCTGAAATATTCTCCCCTTTTCACAGCTTTGCACAGTCAAACAAATTTTTGAGGTAATGCAAATTAGATAGTTGTTTCACACAATATCAAATTTCCCATCTCTCTTGGATCATCTGTCTTATGTAAAATCTCATGTTGCTGTAAAATCTAGAGTTTCGTGGATGTTTGATAATTTTCCTCCACCTGTCATATTGTGGATTATTTTGAGTTGACTCATGAATAATTCTGTTCTTCTCATGGTGTAGTTCTGAATCCTGATCGTGTTGATTTGCCTCCAACCTTGATGTGTAACATTTTCTTATCTTTGTAAAGTGTAAAGTAAAAGACCTCCAATTTTTGTTGATGTCTCGTTCGGTAGACGTTTGTCTACTCTCTCTCAAAAAAATTGTACACCGTTTTTCATACTTATCTGGTGGTCTTCCATCCTGGTCTCATTTGCTACAAACCAATTTTCCTGTTGTGTGATGTCTTCTAGAAGTCAATTGCATAACAGGAATTTCATTTATAAATATCTCTGTTTTCTTTCTAAATATTTACTGGCTTCATCAGCATGCCCATATTCTCACTGCTTCATGACGGATGGTCTCGTGGGGCTTTATGATTTTGTCTCTTCTGTGAATTGCTCTCTTCCTCATCAGTAGACAGGATCATAAATTTCTGCCTATTGTCAAGCACCCGTGTTCTTCCATTTGATGATGCTGGTTGACTTTCTTTAACAAATATTAATTAAAGCTTTATAAATGCAAAAGTTTTATGTAAGTTTAATTTTTTATTATATGATGTCAATTTCTCTGTAACTTTTCATTCTTGTGTCATCTATGTGATTCCTTTGCCACTGCGTTCTCCTCCCATGGATTTTTCCTTTTATGGCCACTATAGCTTAGAACTCCTTTGCTTCTGTAAGAAAAAAAACAAAAGCAAATCATGCCTTTTGTGTCTGTCACAATTTATTGAGCACTTCACTCCCATTGCTCTCTTGATTGTATTTATGGATTTTTTCTTTTCGTATATTGTTTCTATCATTTTCCAGAAATATGTATTCTCATATTTTCTATGAAATGAATCAATGATTCACCCAAGCATTAAATAATAAATCTTTCTTTGAAGTTAAGGTCCATAGTGAGGGATGAAAGCCAAATTTCAACAAACTAGGTTTGCAGGCTTCAAACTTTAAATCTTCATATTTTCATAAAACTACTCTGAATGAGCAGGAATTTCACTTGAAGCATCCTCTTTTGAATCTTTACCAAGTCTTTTTGAATCACCAGAATGAAAAGTATGAGCAGAGTGATATGTCTTCTGCAAGTCATATTGCCACTTTTGTTAGCCAAATTGTCAGTTCCAAAAGTTTAACTTGGACGGGTCATAACTTTCTGGATATTGCTCAGAAGTATCAGGTACATAATATTGAAACAATAGAAATTCACTTTTAAAAGGTGCTGGTCTGGCTTCAATCTGAGCTCTCTATCAAATGTTATGGCTTTTGCAATACAGAGACTTGATTTGCCTACTCTGCATAGAACTTGGCTCTGATAACACTTGTAGTGTTTCTAATGTCCAATAATGAGATTAACTGCTAATATAATTTCTAAACTACAAATATGGTCTGATAGCAAGAACTATAGCATAATTAAAGCCCAAAATAATAGAAAGAGAGAAGATGATGAATTCACAATATATTCCTAATTTAAGAGACAATCAACAAAACCACATTGGCATTGGCATAAAGGTTAGTGGATTGCAGTTCCAAATTTGGATGGTTGGAGGAAGAATTTTCCAAGATGATTTCTCTAAAGAGGGACATATATCTCATTGATTGAAAAGGTGTTATGGGACTTATATCACATAAGTAGCCTTGTACAATGATGCAATTAAATATTCTTAGAACCAAGGACCATAGGTCTTATGATTAAAAGATCCTAAGTTTGTATACAAAATAACTCAGCACACAGATTTTACCAGCATAATAAAAAAATTGTGTTTATGTAGACAACAAAGGTACTTCAAAACCACTGGTGTGATCATGGCAACATCAATCCACTGCATCGCATGAAAACTATAATTAAGCACCCTTGGGCTAGAATAGTACTGGGATGGGTGACCACCTAGCAAGTCTTAGTGTTGCACCATCCTTTCATGTATATCTTTGTATTCAGTAGTCTGTGGTCTAGCAGCAAGTTAGAGTGCTTTTTGTAAAGATGACCCAGGTTTAAATCCTGGCAGGAAGGCTCCAGTATACCGTAAAATAATAAATTAGAAAAAAGGGGAGTAGTGATAACTGTGGATTGTGTGAAGTCATGAAATATAAGCTGTCTTCATGGTGAGTTTCTGGAGTAAACTGTGTTAAGAATCAAACAACCCAATTTTTTGAGTGGACACTTGTTCACCCATCATCAGGCGAAAGCTTTCCCTGATGATGGGTGGAGTGTCCACTCGAAACTTTGGGCTGTTTGATTCATGCTGTTCAAAAGCTTTCCCCCTGATGATGGGTGGAGTATCCACTCGAAACATTGGGCTGTTTGATCCTTAACAGAGTTTACTCTAGAAACTTACCATGAATTTGATTAACTGTGAAAATCCACACTCAAAATAGAAAACCTATAAGCGGTTTTGTTATGCGCACTAATCCTGAAAGATTCTGTTTAAAAAAAAATGTTCCTTAAAAACAACAACAATTTAAGGAGAATAACAATCCCCCAAAAGAAAATAATATGTCAAGCCATAATGTTGCTTGTCCAAAAAGCCAAACAATTAAGGTATCCATGATGAATTCATGAAGATGATAATCTGCTATCTCTTTGTCCTTGCACCTAGAATTTGCAAATAACACACCAAAGTTGTTATCTATTTCATGTTTTGTCTGACCTGAAGACCATAAACCAAGCTTAATACCACTATTATAGCTCAACTCTCTAGACATGGAACACAAGCACATGGAGCAAAGAGATCGTATTTTGTTTAAAGTGTAATGCATGCCTGCTCCATCAACTAAGGAAATGTGATGCTCAGGTATTTCCAATATGGAAAACCTCAAAGCAAGCTTAAACATCATGCTATAGATTTTTTGTACAGACACAACCATAAAGAAGAAAGACAGTTGTGATAATAGTCTTGCATGCCTACTTAATCAACTAAAGAAATATGATGCTCAAGTCTTGTAGTGTCCTTGTATGGATGCTCTCACATATATAAGGAAATCTATATACTTAGCTTGTAAACCTCTTAATGGAGACATTCTCCAAAGGCAAAGGCCATGCTGTTTTCATTACCCATAAAGGTAAGTAGTGTTACCACCTAAGTTGCACTCAGTTGGACTTTCGAGAGAGCCTCCAAAGATGAACAAATACTTGTTCAAATTCAGAATTCAGAAGTCCATTCAAGCCTTCCAAGGCCCTTTTTCACTTTTTTACCACATGTTCATACCCTGCGGGGAAGTTGTAAAAAATGTAATAGCACAGGTTTTTTATAGAACTTGGTTTCCTAGGACTTGGTTATCAAACCAATTATTCCAAGGTGTTTTTTCCCTTGTTAATTATGCAATGTTGAATAAGTGATGTAAATTTTTTGAGTTTTTCACCTGCGCCTTCAAAGTTGGAATGGTCGTCTTGGTGGCTAAACCCTAGGAGGTTATTAAAGTTCACGTGTCAATGTATATGAATGTGCTAGACATCGGTATTGAGTCATATGGACATGTGCTAGGTCCCCCTAAGTTTTTGTTCAATTCCAAAGAAATAAATTTACCTGCAAAATTAGGCCATTTTTTAATGGTTTAATTAAAAATCTTGTAAAGGGAATGCAAACGTGATCCGGAGGCGGAATTTGCGTGGGTATGCTTGGTTTCACACTTAGAGTCCACTCTTTGCCCCAGGGCCCACTTTTCATATGCTCTAGGTGATTAAAAAGTCACTTAAAGCCATTTTTCGCTAACAGAGCATCAAAGTGTCAGTTTAATGTTAAAGGTGCGACAAATTGGAAAAATATAAATTTAAAAAAAAACTTAAAAGTCAAAGGAGACAAGTTTTGACATGTTGGGTGACATGGCAAACTTGTCCCCCTTGAGTGGTGACCTCATCACTTTGTTAAAGCGTCATGTTTCATTAAGGATTTGGAGCTAGCGAATCATTCAACCAACTTACCAAGTAAAGTGCACCCGTCCATAAAACTTCACGACTTGGTTGAATTGGAAATTGACCAAAATGGTTGTGTGTGGTGATTGGACACGTTGGAGGATTAATAAAGTGAAGCCGACCTCTTTCCATGAATTAAGCGAGTGAGTGAAAGATGGTTGAAGTGGTCGCGACTTCACCAAACTAAGAGTGCACCACCTCTATGATCTTTGACGCCTCAATGATATGGTGTGTGAGGATTGGGTTTGGTGGAAGGTTGGTGAGGTAGGCGCATCTCTTGAGAGGTGTCGCTAACCTCTTAAGTCCCACTCTGTGTTAACTCATGATCATTCCACAATCAACTCAAGGACGCGAGCTCTACTCCAAGTGGTGATGCGCCCCTCCCCTCTCTCAATTTCTATTTATGCAAGTCACGTCTCCATTGTTCATAATGGGAAGGTGGAATCTCTGCTAAATTGCACTATAACCATTGTGAAGTATTTTTCATTAAATGAATTAAGGCTTTGGAGGCAAATCGATGTGTGGATCTTTCGTGTGAAGGATGATAATGTCTTTATGATCTAATGAGGTATAACTGTATTGTTTACATGCTTGCACTATACATTCTTTGGTTATTTATTTGGATTTTGAAGGAGAAGTATTTCTTAGTAAGGTAGAGTAGTGTGATTGTTTCATCCATTACTTTTTTGTTAAGTTGCATTAGAGATATTAGACATACATGTTTATTTTATGAGAAATGCATGTTTTCTGAAGTTTCTATTGTAGTTTACACCAAGTGCTTTTAATCCTTTGTTCTACAAGTTTTGTGAGATCGCATGATATCTAGTTTGGAGAGCGTGTTGAGCATATCGACATCCTCACATCTTCAAACATATTTCTAAGAAGGACTAGTCCCTTCGATCCCCACTTTGAGGACCCCATTGCCCAATTTCAACGGTTGTTTGTCTTCACCCTTCTCATCTTCTAAAAGTTTGATTCTCTTAGTTACTGGTTCGATTTTTATTCTGATCTATAATCTCATGCAAGAATATAAGTAGATTTGAGTAGCTGGCTAGATCTAAGTAGTTTACAATTAAAATCTCAAAGTCTAGATCTGGTAAGAGTTGATTTGTATTTTTTACTAAGTCTTTTTCAAGTAAAATCCAAAGTTAAGTAAGGGTAGTTTGATTTAAGAGTTTAAAGATTCATACTTGGCTATTTAGAGCTTGGTTTACTTGTTCCATAAGAACAAGTAAAGATCCTAAGAAGAAGAACTTTCTAGCTTGGCTTACTAAGTTAAATTTCACTTTTCTTTCTTTTAGTTTTTAACTTAGAAAAATTTTGCACTCTTAAAATGTTTGGGACCATCTTCTAAACAATTGTAGTTGGTTGTTTTTTGTCATTCGATTCACAGCTAGAGAGAAATGTTTCCCACTCTTCATCCCCTTTCCCTCCCTTCATTTTTCTGAAAGAAACTTGTAAATCCGTTGATCTAAATTATAAAGATCACACATGTCCCAAAAAAGAGTTATTTGAAGATTGTAACAACTGTAATAAAGAGATCGGGAGGGCTTTGTTAATCCTTCCACAATCCCCATTCGGGGATCTGTGTGGTGTGCTTAGTTAGCTTAGTTTAAATTTTCTTTGATAGTTTAGTTGTTTTTTATTTCGAGAGAAAATAATTACTTACCCCATGCTTTCCCGAGTATCCCGCAAGGGGGAAAGATATTCGTGGTAGGATTAATTAGAAAACAAGTTTCTTTTTCGTTATTTCCTTTTAGTTATTTCTTTAGGCTTTTAAAATTAACCTGGCTATGCTCTCCCGAGTATCCCGAAAGAGGGAAAGAGTCTCTCAACCATGAGTATTTAGTTAATAAACATCACATTTAGTCTTTAATAAAATTTACAAAGGCTCCTTCCCCTTATGCTCTACACCGCCGCAGCTTGTCTGATCAGCTAGTTGTACCAAAAAGGGATACGAGTGACTAGAGTAATAGGAAAATCCACATAAGCCTGTTCTTGAGAAATTGGGAGGTCGCAAAGGGTGATTGTTGCAGAGTTAGGGGGCTACTCCAAGCATGTATTCCTCGCCCCGTTGGACACTTGGTAAAGCCGTTTTAGCACTCATTTCAAGAGAGCTTTCCTTATTGGGCCAAACCAAAAATTGACCCACTCCCTTAATCACTCATTTAATAATCTAAAATTTACCAACCGAGACATTCAATACTTTCACCGAGACTACACTAGTAACCATCATACACAAGCACTTTCTTTTGCATAAATCAATTTTGCAAAGTGTCTTGAATGGTTTGTATATTTTTAAACTTGCTAAGAGTAATTTATTTGCAGTGATTGGTCGATAACATTTTAATCCATTTCATCTTAACTCCTAGAATAGTTGTTGTTTTAACTTTCATAGATTAAACAACGATAGATTATTCTCATACGGACCACCCCCCTTGGCTTTGCTAAGAGTTGACCTAGACAGAGGAGCCAAGTATCAGGCGACAACACTTGGCCAAGCTTGCCACCAAGGTCGCACTCAGTGGCTTGAATATTTTTGCCACGTGACCTGAGGTGCGGATTGTTAAAGTTAGTGCAGCTGCGAGACCCATTCTCAGGGAGGATGGTACCCTAGTCAGTTAACTAGGGTAGAGTAAGATCCTAGAAGATACCCTAGTAGTCTCCTGGGGTTCTTGGTTTGGGACCAAGCAGGTTGATGCCATGGCAAAGTCCCTAACATATGGTTAGGGCCCCTATATGTCTCTAGGGTATTTTGGTCTGGGACTAGACAATTTATTGGAGACGATGTCCAAGCAGATTCTGCAGGTTGAGACAAAGACTTCCTGGTCTAGGACCAGGCATATTCTTGGTCTGGGACGAAGCAGTTCCTGTAGGAGCACTCCTGGTCAGTTAACTAGGTGAATCTTGGTGAAGTAGACCAAGATGATGATGTGTGATGTCCTCTCTCTTAATCTGTTATTGCCAGGTTGTTTCTCAAGGGACTGGCTGACGACCGCCCCTTGATGATGTCACTAGCACCTAACCCTTAGGAGCAATATTGAGAACCTATCACATCATCTAGTTTGGATCTTCCCCTTATACAGTGATGATAAAAAAAAATATGAAACAATGTATCTTGAGAGAGAGAAGATTCAAGTCCTTGGTCTTGTTGGTCCTATAGGTAAAAGGATTGTTTCTGCCCCTTTATGGTACAACTTGATCTTGTGGGTATGAGGGTTGTCTTATTGTGACCCCCTTTGGTTGAGTTATGGTCCATTATCTTACTTGGTCCTAGTACTCTTATTGTGTGTACCTTTGGTATGATGACTTTTACTTTATGGTTTTTATTTTTTGGCCCATTGGTACACTATCCTAAGTCAACTTTTATTGTATGGTTTTTTTTTATAAGACCACTGGACCATTTTATTTTATGGTTTTATTTTATAAGACCATTGGACCATTTTTCATGGTTTTATTTTGTACCATTTTATTTTATGTTTTATTTTATTTTTATTTTACCTTTGGACCATTGGTACCCTACCTTAAGGTTTGTCAAGTTTATAAATTTAAAAGTTTCATTTGAACGTGGCATCTTGATCTAATTCCTTGTCTTCCTTTAGAGCTCGTTGCTTGCTTGACATCGAGGGTACTTGCTGTCGTGACTGCCAGCGTGATTGTGCTCTCTTTCCTAGCGTGACTGTGTGTCTCTTTCTTGCCAGCGTGACTGTGTGTCCCTGCTTAGCATGACTGTGTGTCCCTGCCAGCGCGCTGTGTGTCCCTGCCAGTGTGACTGTGTTCCACCTGCTAAGCGTGACTGTGTTCCACCTGTTAAGCGTGATTGTGGGTCCCTTCCAGGGTGACTGTGTTCTCTTGTCAGCGTGACTATGCCCCTCTTGCTCAACGTGACTGTGAGTCTCTGCTAAGTATGACTGTGTGCTAGCATGAATGTGTCTTCTCTGTTAGTGTGACTGTACTGGGCATGACTGTGTCTCTCTGCTGGTGTGCTGCTAAAGCCTGAGTAATTGATTGAAGTTTCTCTTCTTGTTGACTAAGAATATGAGGTCTGCATCCTTACTGCTTGAACCCTCTTAAGCTCTCTCAAGGTACGCCATTTGTTCATCTAGGTGACTTGTCCCTTCGGTGACAAGATCAAAACCTAAAAGTATCCAAGTATAAGGCTGATTCAAAATAATTCTAAATTGGTATTGTTACGGTTCTTTACTGCTGTTATCTCCTGTACATTACTTTATCAGTTATAATATTATTACTGTACATGGAATTTGGTAAATCATCTCAAGGACCAACTTTAACGCAATGACCAGTGGAGTGTTAAAGTTGAAAGAGATGAAAATTGTGTTTGATTTTATTGCAATTTAAATTTATTGAAGCAGTATTATTCTGAATCTAACCTTGTTTCATAATTTTGTTTATGCATTAAAGTATATTTTTATGTTAAATCCTAACCTTACCCTAAAATTTAACACGAATTAGGCGGCAACAAGTAGCTCTATATGACTTAACCATATAGCCAAATATATGATACCTATCTTTAGTGCCATGAGAATCATTGCATTAGGTAGTGATAACAATCAAGATTGTAATTGAAGGTTGGATTTGTCTCTCAATGTAGTTGTAATTTCATATTAACCCTTGTGGATACCTTAGCTAATGAAATGACATAAAACAAACCAAGCCATATGTAATAATTGTATGTCGTTACAATGGTCAAATTGATCTGTAAACTACCTTGGATTTTCCAATGATCGGCTTGCTAATACAGATCTAAACTTAAAATGACCAAAGCCATCCTATGTTTTACTGTGCCACTATTTTTTTGTTTTTTTAAATGCTTAAATATCAAAGCCACAAAATGGAAACACAAATATCTACCCTGGAAACCCATACGAGAAAATCAATAAATGAAGGACTATGCTTTCTGTCTTCTTATATCATGGAAATTAAAATACCTATGTAGCATGGGTACCCATACTCGGGGGTAAAGTACACGTACTCATACTAGTACCCATATCGGGTACTTGCAAGGTACGTCCCCTGCTGTACCCCTTACTGGTTCCACATACCCGAGACACCGTTATAAAAAAAGAGGTACTTACATGCTAAATGTTATAACGTACCTCATGTTTGGGTACTCCGACGTACGACCGACTCAACAAGAGTAAAATCTGCCAGTGTTGAAGGAACACAACCATTTGTTTAATGAAATAATTTAATAAAAAAAAGTTAAAATGCTACCTCTAGTTACTATTGATGAGCATGAGCCTCAACTTGAGATTGATGCCTATCTAGAGAGCTTGTTAACAGAGGACCTTCATGACATTGATCTTGAGGATGTTGATGACATGGCTTGAGAAAGCCAAATCAACTATCTTGTTCATTGTTTATTGTTTTAAACTTTCTATTTCATGTCTGGAAATGCTATTAGGAAAATTTTGAATGTAGTATGACAATGGACTCATGGAGTCATGGACATATAGTATTTTTAATTATATAACTTCTATTCTTCCACCTGATATCTACTATGATTTTTCAAATTTTATGTTTCAAATTTTCAATGTGAATATTCATTGTTCAATGAATCATATTTCATAATTTATAAGAAATTTGAAATATGCATGTGATTGTGACATGTTATATATAAAGTACCTCGATGCACCTACCATGTTTCAAAAAGTGGTGTACCCGTCCCTATCCTTGTACCCAAGTTTATTGGCAACTTAGTAAAATACAAATTACAAAGATGTCCAAGCTTCTTGTGAAGTTGTGAGACACTATGGTCTTCTACAATCTTCTATCTTTTGCTTCCATCTCCCTTTTTGTTAGTAATAGTGTTACATATATTGGTGATATGTCGCCTATATCATGATATATTGCGAGTCATTCCCCAAATCAAGAATATCGGTGACAATTATTGCGATATTTTCTGCTTTTGAAAATATTGCGATACATTCAAAATATTTCGATATTTTAAGTAAATACCGCGGGTTGATGAAATTTGTTGCCTTGTTTCTCATCAATCTTACCTTATAACTATATTTTTTGTCTTATAACCCTCATTTTGCAAAAGTGAGTTGGGGATTGAGCCCTGAGGACTCTGTGACCATTTTGTATCAAGTTGACAAGAGGAAATCCATTGTTTGCATTGCCGTCAACCATGCAATCGTGGAGTGGGGATTTACTCCGATGTACCAAATTCATATTCCTAGGTATGCAAAAACATTTATGCTTGTATTTTCTTTGTATTTCAAGATTTAGTATAGGGTTTGCAATGGCCATTAGATATACCTCTTGTTGTTTTTTAATCGAAGATTTGACACTATCCATTAGTACTATGAGGACAAGGGGGAGGGGGTATTCACCAAATGAGTCTAGACATGGATTGTGATTGATGAGCGATGGAACAACGCTCTCCATTGTTTGATTCATTCCACATGGCTCTACTTCAACCTTGTGTACTCTTATGCCTATGGTTTCAGATTTGATGTTGAGGTTATGGATGGATTTTTCCAATGTGTTCAGAGGATGGTGTTGACACCTGCTAAACATTTAGAGTTTTCCAAACAAATGGAGATATATAGGTTGGCCACTAGGACAGTTTGTTAAAATATGGTTGTCTAGGACATGACCACTAGGATGCGAGGCAAGCTTCAAGTACAATTGTTTTAGACTCTCAAATTTCAATGTCTTTCCTTTCTATCTATTTGTTACTCGATGGAAATATAATTTGTTTTATTCATTTTAGATATTTAGTGGACAAACTATGCTAGAAGAGTCCCAAAGTTTTATAAACTTTCCATTTGAGTGCTTGGTTAAGCACCTCTTTACGGTGTGAATGTAACTGGTACACTCCAAGAAGTGCAACAAGTTGACAATATTCAAATTAAAATATTAATTTGATGTCATTTCATTAATTTTAATTTATGACCGTGGGCCATCATCCTTTAATTACTAAATGGCCCTCATACATGTTAGATGTCCATTGCCTTAGTGGCATGGTCTATGTGTACTATAATCTCAAGATGTAGCAAGCACCTGACGTGGCTACCATTTCATTGGATGTGATTAAAACCACAAGTCCTTAGAGGGTGGAGATTGAGACCTGTCATGGAGGAGGCACATGAGTGGTTGGAGCATGATGCCGATGTGTTGGAGGAATCAGAAGAGGTTTTTCCACTTCTAGTAGAGACATATTTGGAGGAGGAGATTTAGAGTGTGTCACAACCACCACCTCCGTAGACACAGGAAACAAGGAGACGTGTTGGAAGACATCCAATTTTAGCTTCCACCTTAGCCCCAACACCTTCCACTTCCACCCCAATAGTTGCACCTTCCACCTTAGGCTCAACCTTAGCACGCCCACCTAATGGTTCCAGGAGAAGAGAGGTGACCTTTCCTCATAAAAGGGGTATAGAGAATCATTGATTCCTTAGTTGCCTATCCTTGCAATATCTAGATGCCTCATGATGATTCATCTCATGAGATACATTATTTTTTGTTTTGATGTAATTTTGTATTTTCTTGTCCGGACTTGGGACTTATGACTTAGGACATATATCATATTTCGGCATCGATGTGTGATGTATAACTTGACATCTTATACATCTTAAATATCAATTTTATTTTCATATTTATGTAGCAATCTGTTTGTTTTGATCTTGTTGTTGCTTTAGATGTTTAAAAAATTGAAAGCAAATTATTATTTTTGTACTTTTAAAAGTTTCCTGATGTTTTTAAATATTTTATGCGATATTGCTGTTAAGTTATATTTTGGGCTTTGGGGCCTGGGCAATATTCGCCAATAGGATAAAAGTAACATTGGTTAGTGCCTCCTTTCCAAATTCCACATCTTCTCATACTATGGAATAGTAGGTGGCTAGTGAAAAAGTGAATCCTCTTCCCCCATTCAGCTAGGTTTTTGTTAGCTAGAATAAGGGTTAGGTTTAGGGTCAGTAACCATACTCTCCATGATGCTTCTAGAAATCTCTAGTGGATTCTCACACACTACCAACTCCTCATATTTGAATTATGATGAGCTGACATTATTGTCACCTGGACAGATGAGGAATATTTGGAACATTACCTTGTTGGGGTCATACCTTTTCCAGATAAACTCTCTTTTAGGTGCACCATAGCTTGCTGGAAAGATCTCAATGAAAAGAACAATTTCTGCCTTTGATAAAAGCCCACAACAACCCTCTTGTTGCACCAGGCCCCAAAAACATTGTTTAGGGCACCAAAAATGTGTTCAAAGTTGATGACCCGAATTTACAAAAGAAACACCATCTCTAAGATGTTCTGAATTCTAATCTCCCTAATGTAGAGCATCAATAAATTCATATGGTACTTGTGTAGATACATTTGGGATAAAAAAACATATACAAAATAACATGAGTGCATCTATTTCTGCCAAATGATTTGTCCTTGGGACTAGCATAGACCCCCACTATTACCAATTCATGCTCACTATTCATTCCAACTCAATACACCAAGCTAACGCAAAATTATAACTTCTACATAAATAACATGATACCGAATAAATGTTACATGATAAACATCATCATGATTTTTGCCAATGTTGGGCATGTATTAAACCATAGATATACTATATAATGGAGTTTCACAATGAGCTTGTGTACAAAAAATTCATATCCTCCAACAATTGGAAAATAAAATATAGAAATGCAAAAGTGCAAAGTATACTCTATCAAAATTTTAGGTCTTAATCTTGGCTCGTACATAATTCTTTTACTATACCAATATGCCATAGATGCATAGATTGCGAACTCCACAATAAATGCAAGTCTATTGTCACTAGGCACCACAAATGCAACTCTGCAATCAGTAACATCACAAATGTAGGGCCACAGTCAATTTTGTAATAAATATGTAAAGTCTTGATCAAAATCACCATAGATGAAGGTATTGTGATCATATTTGTCAATAAACATACTATAGTCATAACACTTGAAATTGCAATCATAACTCTCATTAAGAAGTAAGATACAATCTATTATCCTTAAATTCAATCCACTCGAATAACTGTTCAGTTTGTTGCAATAATGCAACATAAATGTTCCTATATAGCTGTTAATGAGTGTAGCACTAAACCTGTCTTGTATGCCCATGGGATTTTTAAATCCACTGCTTACCATATCCTAACTGCCAATGGCATGAACATAACCAGCATTTAGTGTCTTTAACTAATCAAGCTTAGCATAAACAACTAGATCTTTAGATTAAAGAAGAAGAACATAGAGGAGAGCCCAATCACATAATAGCTACTTTTCTTAAGCTAATGCACTTAACAGAAATAAAATAGATAACAGATTGTACAATAGTAAATACACACAGAATTGGTTGCCCGTCAATAAGCCGATAAAGCAATTTCTATTACTCTAACAAAAAACTTAGAAGCAGATAAAAGCTCTCATCCGATTACCTTGTAACTAAGGCCAATTGGGTTTAAATAGCGAAGTAGTTCCTCAATATGTTCTTCTTGGGTTCAAAGGCCGACCCCCAAGCTAACATGCTAAATAAAATATACAATATTTAACATATTGCATTTTACATTAGGGTGCACAAAGCAAGATACAATTTTAATTGTAGTCCCTAAACCTTCGCCCAATACTAGCCCATCAATCTATGTTAGTCCTCATAATTATAGAGAATAAGCACATTTTATTCTTTATGTACATTGAGTCCACAATAAATGCATTGCAAACGTGAAGGGAAAGGATACCTTAATCAATAATGGCCACAATCTTCATAATGTGAAACAAAAGCTATGTGTACTAAATGATTCATGGATGAAAAATAGAAAGGATGAATCAAGGCAGGAATGAGGTACAGATGCACACAAATCAACACACCTCCCTACCTTGGACACCCTTCTAGTTGATGTCCAACTATATCTTACAATCCCATTCTGGGTCTTATCAACATGGAGCCATTTAAAATAATACTATTGTTGGGTTTGAACAAAGGCAGCTTCACCATGCATCACCTCATCTTAACCTGTGCTATTCTCAATAATAATTTTAGAATGAATGTATATCCAGTAAACATCGTAATTGAGCAAATACTTTATTGTATCCATGAGCCAATGCTTGTTTGTGGGGAAACATCCTTACATATATGATATAAGTAATTTCCTCCACTTGTAGCTATCTACTTCTACTTGCAATTATGAGGCAAACTATTGGGCTGCAACAAAAGAGCACACTCTTAGGGTTTGTAAAATTATATTGTCAACAATAGCAACAAAATATGCCAAAGTGGTATTCATATGCGCAATTCACAAGAAATTTTCAAAGATGTCCACATGTAATTAGAGTCATACATAGTTTTCTTCTCTCCCATGCTATTTGAATTTTATATTGTTGAATGTTAGTAGCATAACTTGAGTATAACATATTCCAAGAACTAATCCCTTCTATGTTATACTCATATTTCTATCGGGATCTTATCCACCAACATAACCCTCTCTTTTCTCTAACATCCACCACATTTGCATAGGTTGTTTAAAGCGAGGTATGGAAGACCTATATTTTTCAGTCAATGGGGGTGACAATAAAACCAAGGGGGAAACCAAGACAATTTGAGAGGCAATTTTGCAGAACCCAACAATTGGTGACAACAATAACAGTAAAATTGGACTTTTGGAAACAACCTTGGACAGAGGAATTCAAGGGTTGACCAAAAGAATGGAACTTGTGGAACTACTGAACCTGATAGTACAAGTAGAGTTCTACAAATACACCATCAGGGTAGTGGAAATTGAGTCCAAGAATGTAAATCTAAAGGAACAGTTCAATGACACCAAGAAACATGAAATTCTTCATCCCCCAACGGATTCCCTTCATGTGGAAATCCTAGATATCAGGAATAGGCAAGGTGTAAATGTTCCTAGTAGGCCTTATTCAAGCAAGAGGTCCAGACTCAACAGGAAACCTCAACTCTTGGGTTCAGGTTGTTTGGGGGAAGCACAATGCACCCCCTTGTGTAGACGTTGAAGAAGTTGTTTAAGCCAAGATCTTCAAGGAGCACGTAAGGCAAGATCAAGAACTCAATTTAATGGTGAGAGGACTCCAACCGCCATCATGTCCTTCCCTAGACCTTCTGCAAATAATGGTTTTTTTTCTTTAAGATACCTTGGGCCTTTCAAAGTTGACTCTTGAGAGCACATGGTTTGGGTCCAACTCCACACTCTTCCTTTGTTGTTTGTTTTTGGGGGATAGATTATGAGCCCCATGGGCTAAGATAAAGTTATTTTCCCTCCCCAAAGGATCTTTCTTGATGTCGATCTTACAAGATCCTAGGTCACAAAGTTCAAACAATCCTCAAAACATTTGCCACAACTCAAAAATCCTGTAAGTGGTCGTTATTAGCAATCTTAGGACAGTTAAAGACTCCTCCTTAAGGTGGACTCGACATGGACCTATCAAAGGATGTCCTTGTTGGGTTGGGGGAAGGGGGGTGTTGGGTGTCTCCATTGGATGTTGGAATTTGAATGACATATTTTGGTCTTCTCTGGGCTTAATTCATGATGCACTTACCATCAAATATCCTATTTTTTATCAAGACCCATCAAAGCCTTGCTAGACCCATCTTGGAGTATCCAACATACACTACTTATCAATTTGTAGATAGGAGACCTAGATCTAAGGTAGTGATAGGAGGCCTAGATTTAAGGTATTGTTAGGGGTGAAGCATTGCTTGCATAATAAGGGATTCACTCTAGAGTAGAGTCTCCATATTGGCATCTGATGATTATGCTAGATTCATGTGGATTCAAGTTCATGGTTTGCCACCCTTTCACTAAGAGATCTTCATTGCAGCTTGGTACTTTCCTACCACGAATTTAGGTCTTTCTCTCCATAGGGATTCAAACAAGGATCCTTACTAAGATTTATATACATATATTGTTCACTACTCGTAACTCAACTTTGGAGGATATCATTCTTTTGGGGGATTTCGTGCCCGCACCAGAGTTCATCAGATCTCACTTCACAATAGGTCCAAGGATGCTTTCTACTTGCACAAGATTGACCCATACTCATTAGACCTCCACAAAATCTTGGACAATTCCTTGGGAGTCCTTACAGCTTACAAAAAACATCTTTTGTACCTTAGCGAGTCTGATGAGCTGTTGATCTTGAATGGGCTCCCTCGCTTACTGGATTCCAACAGGTTCACATGTTTTCCTCAGTGTGGGGAGGCTAATGTTGATAACTATATCTTGGCCAACGAGGATCCCCTCCTTGATATCCACTAGTTCTCTGTCACCTTGATCTCTCTAGTTGAATACTCCCCTCCTTGAATGGGCTCCCTCGCTTACTGGATTCCAACAGGTTCACATGTTTTCCTCAGTGTGGGGAGGCTAATGTTGATAACTATATCTTGGCCAACGAGGATCCCCTCCTTGATATCCACTAGTTCTCTGTCACCTTGATCTCTCTAGTTGAATACTCCCTCTTATTCTTCTCCTTTAGAGTAGACCACTCCCATCTGTTGCCCGCTGATGTGCACACTGTCAGCCAGAAATCTTTCGAACGACTGTCTCCCAACAGAAGGGAGAGGTGCAGCCTTGGGGGCAAGAAAAGAGTCAAGTGGTGTCACCTAATCCCGACTCCTCTGTTTAGGCAAAATTCCCAACTAAATCCAAGGGGGGTAGTCCCTATGGAAAGTTATTAAGGTTATTTGGATTATCCTATTAGTTGATGGTTTGTTTATTATGTTTTTGGGAATTTTAAAGTGGGGATTCAAGATATAGCAACAATAGTTTAAAAGAGTCATTTTAACAACATGAATTAAAAATCACTTTAAAATATATAAAAGATGTACGATCCTTGATATTGATAATAAGCAAATGAAAGTGCAAGCACCAGTGCCTTATGGAGTCAATACAGTAAAAAAATGATAATTGCGGAAAAAAGGGAAATGTTGTGCAAGAGTATCTTGGTGAATTTTAGATTATTAGATTGTTAATCTTGGTTAGGGAAAGAAGGGAAACTCTCGAGATATCGTAAAGGTACAGAGAGGAATGTCCGAAATTCAAGCTTTGGTGGCTCCATACAAGGACATGTTGGTTGCCAAAGTCCCAAGGGCGTGTTCAACACTACACCAACCAAGGATGTAGCCTAACGGTGCCCCCAAGATCTAAGTACAGTCATTCCAGCTTCCCCAGGCGGAATTTGCCCACATAAAGTCTAACCGAAGCGTCGGATTTTCGCTCATCTTTTGGGTAGTTAATTTTATTAAGTGACTGATTAAATTAAATGTGAGATGTTAAAGACTGCTTCCACTATTTCTAAGTATCCCAAATAGGGTAGAGCATACGTAGCGGTAGCGAAATAGTTTTATTCCGGTTTTGTACAAGTAACCATTGACTCTCCGGCAGAGAGCGCTCTTGGCTGGCTTTTCAGCGAAGTTCAAGAGACTTTGGATTCATTTTATTAAACAAGTTAGAATATGAAAGAAATAAAACACTACTAATGAAAAGTATATGATGGCTAAACTTATGCGTCACTTTTTTGATAAACCTCCACTAATCGGCAAAGCCTACGCTTGACTTCCTTGCACGATCTACCTGCTCCCTGCGTGCGCGACCTCCACCCGCGCATGAAAGAAATAAAACACTACTAATGAAAAGTATATGATGGCTAAACTTATGCGTCACTTTTTTGATAAACCTCCACTAATCGGCAAAGCCTACGCTTGACTTCCTTGCACGATCTACCTGCTCCCTGCGTGCGCGACCTCCACCCGCGCATGACCTCCACCCCCGCGCGAACTCCCTGCGCACGACCTCCACCCGTGCACGATCTCCATCCCTGCGCGACGCGCAACCCTTCACCTGCGCGCGACTCCCTACGCCCGCACGCAGCTCTCTGCCTGCGCGGCTCTCTCCCTGCCCATGCCCACACCCTTCTGCCGCCCCTCCTCTGCTCGCATGCAAGCTCCTGCCTGCTCCGCGACTCTCCTATGACCTCCTGCTCACCATCTCTACGTAACCTCCCAGCTCGCAAGGCTTCCCCCTCCCTCCACGTCTCTCCCCATGCCTCCTCCTCCCGCAAAACTACATTGTCTCCTTTCCTTTCCTACAGCGCTGACCCTCTTACTCGCGCACACCTGCTCTGCCCCTCCCGCAGCCCTTCCGCTTCTCCTCCTTACCCGCTCACAACCCTACGCCCTCCATCCCATCGGCCGCAACCTTGACCACCCATCCCTCTGTGTCCCTTCAACAACCCGTGGAGGACCCGAAAGAAGATAGAGAGTCAGAGGGAATTTCCAAAACGCCCATCTGGGATTACAATGACAGAGGCCAATTTCGATACCTCAGGCAATGTCAGGGTAACCCAAAATTCTACAGCCCCACGGATATCGCATTGGAATCAGATTTCGCGTTTTGGACATCTCAAGTTAAACAAATGCTCAGGAAACTTGAATCTCTTGAAGTCAAAAATGGTAGACTTCGTTCAGAGGTGGGCTCTCTTGCTGCCAGAATCTCGGAAGTCAAAGGGGATAACTTATCCCTCAAGAAAATGATACAAGAAAGCAAAGAACAAGATTCTTCCTATCCCCAGAACGAAGCACTTCACGCTGAAATCCAGGACCTCAGGACCAAGCAAGAGGAAATCAAATCCCAACATGCCTCCTTTAAACAGGAAATTGAGTCACACATTAACTCATGGGAACAAGTAGTTCGAGGGAAAGGAAAAAATACTTCCCCTCTCACAGTAGTTGAGGAGGTCGTACAAGCCAAACTTGTCGAAGAACGAACCCGACGAGCAAGGGAACTGAACCTGAAAGTAAGGGGTCTTCAACCTCTTCCTTCCTCAGACCCTATGAAGATAGGAGTCGGGTTCCTGCGGGACACCCTCGGCTTATCAGATATAACCCTAGACGGAGCTTGGGTGGGCCATGACTCCACCCTCTTCATTAGATTCAGTAATGCAACAGACAGGCTCTGTGCCCTCAGAGCTAAACGTAGATTGTTCTCACTCCCCGACAGGATATTCCTTGATGAGGACCGTACCAGAGCACAGGTAGCAGAGCTCAAGCAGTCCAATGAACAGGTCGCAGCAGCACGAAAAGCAAGAAAACGGGCGGTTATCAAAAACCTTCGGGCAGTTATTCAAGACTCCTTCCCCCCTGGATGGACGCCTCGAATAGGAAGCTCTAAATAACGGGGTCAATTGGAGGAACGACAGGGCACACGCGTCAATGTCCGCTGCTGGAATGGAAATGGGTTTTTTTGGTCATCTGCAGGTCTCCTATATGATGCACTCGCATCGGCTGATATCCTCCTTGTGACTGAGACTCATGCGAGCCCTGTATGGCCTCTCCCAGATATCACAAGGTACCACTAGTTCTCAGCTTGCAGACAGGAAACAAGGAGCTCTGGTTGAGTCAGGGGGTCAAGAGGAGTTACTTGCCTAGTTAGAGACTCTCTTCGGAAGAGGGTCTCCTTGATGGCCTCTGATGAGTACGCCAAATTCATGTGGATCGGGGTTAGAAACAAGATCTCCCCCCTGAGACATGTATACTTCGCAGTTTGCTACTTCCCACCCGCGTCCTCATCATTTGCCATCCACAATGGAGCGAACAGGGACCCTTTTATAGATCTATGAACTGGCATCACTCAGTACTCTGCTGACGGGGAGGTCATACTTATGGGATATTTTAATGTTCATACTAGGGACCTCCAGGTTCCTCTCCATGATCGCTCTGAAGATGTGTTTTGTACAGAGGGACTCGACCCTGTAGCAGTAGGTCTCCACCGAAATTCAGAAGATGCCTTGGGGCCCACTACAGCATACGACAAGCATCTCCTGCAGTTAGGGGAATCCCATGAGTTGCTTATTCTGAACGACCTCCCTTGCTTCCCGAACTCTCACCTCTTCACATGGTGGTGGGGCTAGTGTGGTGGACTACGCCCTAGCCAGCCAGAACTTACTCCCCTTCATTCGAGACCTCTCCATCTCCCCCATTCCCCTAGTGACCACGCACTTCTTTCTCTCTCCCTACAAGTCGTCGCCCTCCTCCCAACCCCGCTCCCCCCTAACAACCACCAATTACCACCTCAGACCACCTTTCGTTTCGACGAAGGCAACCTCGATATCTTCCTATCAGGTCTCCGCCGGATTCTTCCTCCTGAATCCCACTTCTCCGCGCTCGACTCGGCCTCTGCCAAGTATCATTGTCTCTCGTCTGCAATCTGGGAAGCAACACTTAACTCCTTCCCCCACTCCACTCGTACCTCCTCTGCCACTCCTAAACCTGGCTCCTGCCCCATGAACAAGTGGTACGACGAGGATTGCAAAACACTTCACCAAGAACTTTGTCATGCCTTCCTCCACTCCCATTCGACCTACCTTGACATCCAAAGATCTTACCGTCATCTACTTCATCTCAAAAAGCGACATTTTGTCTCTCAGAGAAGACGGGAACTCACCGCCCTCCTCGCCCATTCCCCCAAACAGTTTTGGCGTACCATGCTCTCTAAGCGCTCCCCTCTGTCACCTGACCTGGACACTGCTTCCATGTTCTCCCACACATCCAAGATCTATGACATCCCCGGCCAGGCTGACATTCATGTTGCATCGCCCCCCTCCTCCTGCCACCTCTTCACTAACAACGATGTCACAGAAGCCATCTGGGCGATGAGCAATAGCAAATCAGCAGGCGAGGAAGGCTACCAAGCAGAGTTCTTCAAGCATGGTCTCCAGGTTCTAATTAGCTACTTGGCTTATCTCTTTAACCACGTGGTGCGGGAAGGATTTCCACCGGTCTAGTCTCATCATATCATCCATCTGATTCACACGTCAGGAGTCGCCTCTGACCCCAACAACTACAGAATGATCATGGTAGGCCACACGTTCTCAAAACTCTATGCTACCATTCTCCACATGAAGCTTTCCAATGATTTTGAACAGAGAGATCTCAGAGCACGTCACCGCTCCTCGAAAGTCTACTGCTGCTTTGTAGATTTTTGGAAAGCATTCGACTCGGTTCCGAGAGAGGATTTATTACAGCGACTCAGAGACATTGGCATCTCAACGATCTTATTGACGACTATTATGCGCTTATACGAGTCTGTTCGAGGCCGCCATCCCACAGCTCGAGGATTATTCGAGTTCATCCGCAGTACCATTGGGGTGAAACAAGGTTGCCTACTCTCCCCCACCCTATTTCGAATCTACATCGACGAGTTGGAGACCTTCCTCCGTGAGCATACCCAGGAAATAGATGGGTGCCTCCTCCACCAGGTCCTGATCTCTATTATACTCTTCCTTGATGACATTGTACTCCTATCTTCCTCCCCGGAAGGTCTGCAGAGACAGCTTGATGCCCTAGCCCTGTTTTGTGAACTCCGAAAGCTGATTGTGAATCTGAGCAAAACAAAGGTTATGATCTTCAATGGGGTAAAGAAAACCTCAGACCTTTGTTTCTTATTCAAAGGGGAGGAAGTTGAGATCACCAGGACTTACACTTATTTAGGAGTGTAGTTTTCTGGTCCTCGCTCCAGTCTACGACCAACTCTCCAGCCTCGAATCAACAAGGGGTACGGGTCTCTAGCCCTCCTTGAGAGACAGTGTTTTCGTCACCATTTTGAGGATATCTCATCCAAGATGGACCTACTAAATACTTTGATATGTTCCACTGTTCTATATGAATCAGAGATCTGGGGCCCCTCCCTACTCGAGTCAGATTGGGCATCGGCTGAGAGAGTCCAAATCCTTCTTCTTCGACGTATCATCAGATGTAAGCAGACAGTGCTGCAACACATTATCCTCACTGAATTTGGAGCCCAACCCTTCCGCTTCGAGACATTTTTCAGATCGATTTCCTTCCTGCATCGGATTCAAGGATTAGCAGACTCCTCAAAAGGTCGGGATGAGTACCCTTTTTCTAGCTTACTATTCTGCTCAGACTATCGCCCGTGATACCCACCCAGGCAAGGCCAAGTGTTGGCTCACAGGGGTCTCAAACCTTCTTTCCTCAGTAGGGATCCAGCTAGATCGTCTTCCCCCGTTCCAGTTCTCGCTAGATTCCCCTGGGCTCCTTCTGCCTACCCGACAAGAGCTAAACAAGATCATCAGAGATGATATCTACAAGCAGTTCATCCAGGTTACTTGGACTAATCCCCCAGGAGGATTGGGCCCCAAAATGGCCTTTTATGCTGAACATTTCTTGGAGATCAGAGACGGGCTCATTGTTCAGCCTAGTATACGTTTTGCCATTGGATGCACGCTCTCTGGATCCCTCTCGGACAGTTCAGAGTAGGATCACATAGACTCCGGGTAGAGTTAGACCACCAGATTGATAGATCGGAGAGAATCTGCCATTTGTGTCATTTACAGGAAGTGGAAACAGTCACTTTTTATCTTCATGTGTTTTGTCTACTATGAGATCAGAGGACGCTTCTATTGCTTGTTCAGGGGGCCCCAAACTCTAGCAGCTTTCTTCCAATATACCGATCAGAAATGTGTAGCGCTTTATACTCAGGAGGCCCGCAGGTTCCGAGCGCAGACCCTCCAGCCTCCCACTAGACCAGACACCACACAACGGATCGCGACGTTCTTCAGCATACTACCTTCTTCCAGGGGCATCAAGAGATCTACCAACCTCGACATCGAACCAACTCCCAGATCAGTAACGGTTGAGGATTCTTGACCCACAAGATCTCAGCGGCAGCTCCAGACCAAACCTCCCTTCGAGAGGCGCTCAGGACCCTCCAGACCTCACCAACATCACTCTAGAGGGTGACCCGCGCCTCCCAGTTTCGATTCGGGGCAGTTGACACTTTTGCATTTTTCTTGGTTTTCTTCGTTTAACCTTGGAAGTTAGGAGTACCAGATTCTCCTTGGTCACTTTGGCCCCCGGATCTTGTGCACTTGAGCTCCTTCGCCCTTGTGCAGGGTTATAGGGGTGGAACTAGAGCAAGAGCTCTCCCATGCTACAGCCTAGCTCGCCTTGTACATCTTTACGTCTTCTTTCTATTTTCATTGCTTATATTGTATTTCCTTTAAGGGAGATCGTTTGATCCTCCCACATGCATAACATATCATTGTAACCAACAGTCCCGTTGACCTACTTTGTGGTCATTAGTGGGCATTAATAAAATGATCTTATCTTATCTTATCTTATACACCCTGCACTTAAGAAGTGAGTGTGTGAAGTGGTGGAGTTAGAAAAAAGCAATCTCACGAAAATGACAAAAAGACGCAAATCCCCCCAGGGGGGATGGGATGTGTGCGCTGGTTACCCCACTGCTCTCGTTTAATTCTTTTACAATTTTGTATGAAGAAGTGAAGTGCTTCTTAGTCCATTAAACTTGGATCTAAGAGCTTACAATGGTACACCAAGGTACTATAACAAAGTGGGCATCCACCGGATTGTTCTAAGCCCTCCTTGATGGTCTTGGTCACTCCAAAACTTCACTTTTATGCGCAGACCTGCTAAAAACCAGCAAGCTAACAATGTTAAAAAATGATGGGAAAGACAATGCAAAAATAAATAAAAAATTGAAAAAATTTGTATTGGACAAATTTTGCAAATTTTTTTGAGTGTAAGCACAATTTCCTAGCTTTAGATCTAGTTAAAAGATAGAACCTTGAAAGTATTCCTAGATCTGTACAACATGCTAAGATAAGTAGATTCGAATGATAAAACCTTGAGATAGATCTACGTAGTTTAGCATAATCAAAAAGTAACCGGGAAAGAGAAAGAGTTTGGGTTTGAAGAGATGGATGGAAGGGACCTCTACCTATTGTAATGCTGCCAAGATTTTGATAACAGAATTGAAGACTTTGGAGGTCTATTGTGTGCCATTGGATGTATGTTAGCTAAATAAGGTGATATTGCATGGTTTAAGATTTCTCTTGTTCAAATTATGTTTATGTATCTAGCTTAGAGGATCTTGCATGATACATAGGATAAGTATTTACTATTTACAATTGCTAAGTTACTTATTTATGATTTGCATTGGAAAGACCTCATTTAGCTAACATCCATCCAATGGCACACAATAGACCTCCAAAGTCTTCAATTCTATTATCAAAATCTCAGCAGCGTTACAATAGGTAGAGGTCCCTTACATCCATCTCTTCATACCCAAACTCTTTCTCTTTCCCGGTTACTTTTTGATTATGCTAAACTAAGTAGATCTATCTCTTTAAGGTTTTATCATTCGAATCTACTTAGCTTAGCATGTTGTATAGATCTAGGAGTACTTTCAAGGTTCTATCTTTTAACTAGATCTAAAGCTAGGAAATTGTGCTTACACTAAAAAAAATTTGCAAATTTTTTCTAAGTACACAATTTTTCAATTTTTTTATTTTATTTTTGCATTGTCTTTCCCATCATTTTTTAACATTATTAGCTTGCTGGTTTCTTGCAGGTCTGTGCATAAAAGTGAAGTTTTGGAGTGACCAAGACCATCAAGGAGGGGCTTAGAACAATCCGGTGGACACCCACTTTGTTATAGTACCTTGGTGTACCATTGGAAGCTCTTAGATCCAAGTTTAATGGACTAAGAAGCACTTCATCTTCTTCATACAAAATTGTAAAAGAACTAAACGAGAGCAGTGGGGTAACCAACACCCACATCCCATCCCCACTGGGGGGATTTACGTCTTTTTGTCATTTTCGTGAGATTGTTTTTTTCTAACTCCACCACTTCACACACTCTCTTCTTAGGTGCAAGGTGTATACTTTCATTTACATTTCATATTTTGATCCATTTTATTTATTGCAAAGATAGTTTAGAAATAAAACCATTCTTCGTCGCCACGAATTATGCTCTCCTCTCCACCCAAAGGATTTGCTGATTAGTGGAGGTTGATCAGAAAAGTGATGCATAAGTTTGACCATCATATATTTTTCATTAGTAGTCTTTTATTCCTTTCATATTCTAACTTGTTTAATAAAATGAATCCAAAGTCTCTTTAACTTCGCTGAAAAGCAAGTCAAGAGCGCTCTTTGTCGGAGAGTCAATGGTTACTTGTACAAAACCGGAATAAAACTATTTTGCTACCGCTACGTATGCTCTACCTTGTTTGGGATACTCATAAATAGTGGAAGCAGTCTTTAGCATCTCACATTTAATTTAATCAGTCACTTAATAAAATTAACTACCCAAAAGATAAGCGAAAATCCGACACTTTGGTTAGACTTTGTGTGGGCAAATTCTGCCTGGGGAAGCTGGAACCACTGTACTTAGATCTTGGGGGCACCGTTAGGCTACATCCCTGGTTGGTGTAGTGTTGAACACTCCCTTGGGACTTTGGCAGCAACATGTCCTTGTACGGAGCCACCAAAGCTTGAATTCTGGACATTCCTCTCTGTACCTTTACGGTATCTCGAGAGTTTCCCTTCTTTCCCTAACCAAGATTAACAATCTAATAATCTAAAATTCACCAAGATACACTTGCACAACATTTCCCTTTTTTCCGCAATTATCATTGTTTTTACTGTATTGACTCCATAAGGCACTGGTCCTTGCACTTTCATTTGTTTATTATCAATATCAAGTATCATGCATCTTTTATACATTTTACAGTGATTTTTAATTCATGCTGTTAAAAGGACTCTTTTAAACTATTGTTGCAGTTATATCTTGAATCCCCACTTTAAAACTCCCAAAAACTTAATAAACAAACCATCAACTAATAGGATAATCCTAATAACCTTAGTAACTTTCCATAGGGACTACTCTCCTTGGCTTTCGTTGGGAATTTTGCCTAAACGGAGGAGTCGGAATCAAGTGACAGCACCTGACTCTTTGCTTGCCCCCAAGGCCGCACCTCTCCCTTCTGCTGGGAGACAGCTGTTCGAAAGATTTTTGGTTGACGGTGTGCACATCGGCAGGTAACACCATCTAACCCCCTCCTTCTTGCACCACCCTTTTGTTCAATGACAGAGATTCAAAGGCTTTCATTTCCCACCTCCGACAACTCCTCCCTTCCCTCTCTAGTTTCTCATCCCTTGAGTTAGCTACCTCCAAATATCACCATCTCTCATCTACGATTTGCAATGTGGCTCTTTGCTCCTACCCTCATGTTACTAGATTTCCCCCTTTTACCATGTGCCAAAGATCCAAGCCTATGATTTAGTGTGCATTTTGTTTCAGATATGTATTACACTTGCTGCAATTTTGCTATATTCATCCATATATGCTATATAGTATATAGTATATACATGTCCAAAATTTGCATTTTTGGTATCTAAACTCTCTCTCTCTCTCTCTCTCTCTATATATATATATATTAAAATTTGCTTATTTTATATATTTTTTAGTAGACTGGTTGTTCATCCTGGTTTTAGGTCAGTTCTAGTTTGGTCCCTATCCTACCCTTGGCTGTTCTGGTTGTGATAATAATGGCGCAAACCGCAAGAGAAGGGTTGTTGGCATGCTGATCCCCTAAATAAATGATTTCTGAAGCGATTTAAACTCCTCGAAAAGCCCATTTGCAGATCAATAAAAACCCCTCAAAGAAGACTGCAGGCATGCAGACAAAAGGTTGTGTGTAAAGAGTTTCAAATCCAAACAATGTGGAACAATAGAAGGACCACAACAAAATACTACAACGATTGCAAGTCCAATAGGGAAAGAAAACAATTGCACTAGTATCAGATGAAGGGAAGTCAAACAGTCACGTTGTGCAGCAAGAATCTAAACAGTCGAAACATTTGGCCTGCCAACTTTGACCATAGAAATAATGGTGGCATCTCCTATTGTGTGAATGAGTGGGGCACAAAGCCATTCAAGGAGGTGCTTATAGACAGGAAGGTTGCATATAATTGGAAGGTGTTTTATTAATGAATCTGTCACAATTTGATTCAGAATATCAATTTAACCACTGGTCCGATGGAGTTGAATGTTAAATTTTCAGTGAAATAATGCTCACATGGAGCGTAGAGAATGAAAAATAAACCTACTTCCAGGATAGTGAAGTACCATGTAGGACAATGCGTGATCAATGCACAGATGGCGAGGGCAAATGAAGCTATGTGCAATTTGTCAATTTTATTTTGCTTACTGATGTACCTACCATGAATTTAAAGGGAAACAATCATCCAGATATAAATATGATATAGAAGGCTAGGTTGTGCAACATATTTAATCAATCTACAATGTTAATTAGTGCTGGCTGTATTAGAAATGTGCTGTCAGCTATCTGCAATTTATATCTCCTTATTAGGATTTTTATAGGGACGGACATATTAATGAACAATCTATAAAAGCTGCTTGTTTCTGCATTTCGTCCTTATGTTCTTTTCATCCTCTGTAGTCTTGTTGTAAAATATAGGGTACAGGGCAAACCTTTTCCATTTTATTCTAGCTCAGAACTAATTAAGAAATGTATACTGGTATATATGCAACTGCTCCTGCATCTAAGTGGATGGTCATCTTCCAGGGTCTGGTTCATCACATCATATGGCTAGGCTTTTTTAACAATAGTGCAAAAGCTTTTTCTGATTGCACCCATTTTATAGTTTTGAATGATTAAACCAATTGTACTTTGCATGATACGTGGTTCAACACCTGATGGTTCATCTTTGAGGACCTGCTCATCGTTCACAGTGCATATGCTTTGGTGCTTAGAGGTAGATTGGCTCCATGTAGTAAACAGCATTGACTCTTAAAAGCCTTGAAATTTGAGATTATGAATCTAACTTGTATGTCCTGATTTGACTGATTTATCGTTGAAAACCAAGTCTTTCCGCCTAGGAGGTCATAGGTTCAAATCTGGAGGGGGCAGGGTATGGTACACCTCTGTAGACTTTAGCAGTTACATCGCTGTGCATGCCACTGCAGAGAGAGGTCCCTTGTCCCACAAACAAGGGGATCTCATGCACCAAATTGGTGTCTGGATTGTCTGTGACCTTAAAAATATATTATTATTATTATTATATGTTGTGTTGGGTATTTTATTTCAATATTCTAGTGTTTTGTTTTGAACAGTGTTGCAAATACTGGCAATATATTGCCAAACATCACGATTCTTTTATCTTGGCGATACTATTGGTGGAAAAAATTGTGATTTTTTCAAATTTTGAGTTATATCATGATATATTGGCAATATCAGGAGAAAATGCAAAATATTGGCCGAGTCTTGATTTTTGGATTTTTTGCAATTTGTTTTCTCACTTTGAAGAGGGAATGCAGAGAATTGGGTAAAAAGGGGTTACTCACTGTTACATTTTCCCATAAAGGCTAGAGGGATGCGGTTGCTTTAGATGTTTAAAAGATTGGAAAATTTTGATTTTTTTGTATTTTTTTTAAGTTTGCGAATATTTTCCCTGATGTTGCTGATAATTCTTTTTTAGACCCTCAGTGATTATATTGCCTGATATGATGTTTGCAACATTGATTTTGAAAGTCTTGATAAATCTTATTACAAATATCCTATACTTATGACCTTTAGAAGCTTCATAGTTGGGAATGTGGTTTGAGCTTCCAAGTCTTTATTCTAGTGAGTTTTTTTGAAACGTTTTTCACCTTTTTTGGGAAATATGTTTTGGTTGATAGTAAAATATTCTACTTCAATGCTGTAAAATGTTTTCTTTGCATGTCAGCATTTTTTCTTGAAACTGTATTCTTTTATTATCTGACTAACAAATGGTTATTTTCCAGACATTTGCTATATCTTCCCCATGCTCACTGTCTCTTAGTTGATACTGAGTCTTGACCCTTGGTTCTTGCGGACTCTTGCTCCCAAGCTTACAATATTGCCTCTCCTTTTCATTTTGTTTTGACTCTTATTTACCTTCTTTTCCCTTTTTCTGTCCTTGGCTAACCTCGTACAGTTCAACAGCTACAATTAGAGCCCACAGTGTAAACTTGTAAAGTAATCCTTTCGTTGACCTCTTTGCATGCACCTGTTTTGGTGCTTGGAAGTTCTAATATTTGTGTCTTTTGTTATGATGGATGAATAACATAAAGATAATCGTTTTCTTGTGCCTGCTAATGCTTATTTGGTAATACTGTAGGCCCATGGTCATTTTGGGGATAGTGCATATTCCAGATTCCAGTTGATTCAGGACCTGTCAATGCCAGTCTGAGAACCCTGAAAACAAGTTGAAACGAGATTCAAAAATGGCTTTCGATCCCAGTGCTCCATATTCATCTGTGATGGATGATGTCCCGCTCAAGCTTCTGTTTGGGGTAAGCAATCTAAATGCGCGGCGTCGAGCATCAAAAGGAAAGAAGAAAAAAGAGACAAACTCACATTCTTCTAAAGTTTTAGTCAATTCATCAAATTCTGCTCGAAGCAAAGTGAAAGAGTCACTTGCATCTGTTTTGGAGATAGATGTTCAGCAACAAAAAGATTATTTAGATACCAGAAGTGAACATGAAGTGGGAATCACTGAAAAGTGTTTGGATGCAGAACTCCACACTGTAGAAACTGCTGATATTCATTTAGAATTGGCAACAGATGCAGATTGTAATGGAGAGCAGTTGTCTAATGCTTTGAAGCAAAGTCAGGATTTCATGCAGAAACCTAAATCAGAAAAGGATGCTAATGATACTCAAATGGGCCGTTGCTTGAAAACGCCGTGTCACGACATCTCAGAAGAATATCCCCACAAAAGGATAAAAATAGTGAAAGAAGAAAGTGACGTCGAAGCAGAGAAACAAATAATTCAAATTTCTGATCAAGCACAGACTCCTGCAGGTCAGGTTGAAGCAGAACTTTTCAAACTGTATGGCGGTATTAATAAGGAATACACTGAAAAGGTCAAGTCCCTTGTTGATTCTTTGAAAGGGCATACCACTTCTAAACTGAGGGGTTTTGTACTTTCTGGCGAAATTACACCCGATAACTTATGTTGCATGACTGCAGAGCAATTAGTATCTTATGAATCATCAAAGTGGAGTGTTACAAAAGATGAAGAGCTCAGAGATGTGCTTGTTATGCCTAACTCAGATATTGATGAAGTGATGGTTAAAAAAGTGGACAAAATTGAATTTCAGGGAGATGTTCAAAAGGATGACTCACCTTTAGAAGTTATAGTTAGTGGAGGTCAACTAATCTCTGGATGCCAAGTTAAACAGGAGGTAAATGAAGTTAATGAAGTTGCTAGCTTAAGTCAGGATGCCGGTTTAGTGGGGATTATGGATAACCATGAAATTGTTAAGGGTTGCTCTGATTATATGAGTTCAAACAATTCCTTGGATCAAGCAGTAAGGGTGATAGAAACAAAGTTGGGTGCAGCTCAAGCGTTCAACATGGAACCAGTGGACGATAAAATAACACTTCCTGCCATTGTTTCTCTTAATGAATTCATGAAGTTTAAGGAAGATCAGTCAAATGACACTGTAAAAGCAGATACAGTGCCATACAATAAGCCTAAGGAAAATCGATCAAATGACAGTACAAAAGTATATATAAATCATAAAGATGGTTCTCTACAAGAGAAGGAAACTGTCTCAGGTGACTTGAAGTCCAAGTGGAACAATGCTTTCTTACACAAACATTCAATAATGGATGCTGGTGCTGTTATTGGAAAGAAAATCAATGCTGGCAATGAAAACATTGAAAACTTAAAAAGTGAGTTAGCAGATTCAAATGAATTACAGGTAGGAAAACAAGTTAAACTATCTCCAGATGAAAAACTTTGGGAAGGATGTCTGCAGCTGAATGCGTATATTACTGTTATGGCAATCGCCTTCTTCAAAAGGTTTAATTTCTCTCTTCCTATCCTTGACTTGCTGTTGTCCAACATATTTCTTGTAGTTATCATGAAGACTTGGATTCTTTTTCATTTTTTCTCTTTTGACGGATACCTTAGTCATTGCAAAGCTTTCATCTCTGGACCAAAACTTGCTGCCTGCAGCTGTGATATAGCCTTTCTAGACATGGATATTTCCGTATTACCATATACTGATTTGTATGCTTTCTTTCTTGGTTAAAGTACTGCCTTAATCACTAAGTTAATCCATTTTATATTATTGGTTCATTTTTGAATTCATGTTCTTTTGTACTGTATAATATGTATGAAATTCTTGCCAGAAGTTTATTTGTTTTAATAGTTACCAGAAGCTAGGTTGAAGGGCATATCCTGCTAGATGGAAAATGTACTTTCCTAAGAGTTTATGTTGTCTATGTAGCTACACTGTACAGATGTGAAACCAATGAAATTGTAAACTTTTATGTTTGATTTAGAAAGCATTTAATTAACAAATCAATTTCTACTCTCCCATGGCATGTACTTATTTCATTTAGAACAATTTAGTATATAGTGTATGCATGGGTTTGACTGCTGTAACCAACTAGGATGTCTCTGCAGTGGTGGCAAAGCTCGGACAAATAATTGGTCTAAGTTGGTGGAGGTTAAGGGAAGAGTGAGGCTAGATGCTTTTGAAAAGTTCCTTCAGGAGTTACCCTTATCTCGTAACCGTGCACTAATGGTACTTTTCATTTCCACTTGTCATAATTTATATAATACTATTATGTATAGTTTCTAGAGAAGGTGATAGTAGTGTTTTATGATTTACTTTTTTATATGTTTTAAGTTTTAACCTATAGGCAACAGGTTATTATTATTAGTTCAATCAAAGTTCAAATTGCCATGGAAACTAGAGTGAAGTTTGGCATTTTATAGGCCAATTATCTTGGTCACAGTTTTCCCTTTACTATAGAACAGCAAAGCAAATAAAATAAGTTCACAAATGTTGCTTTGAACTAGTTTGAAAAACCAGGAAACATCAAAACTAGTACCAGAGAAAAAAGGAACAGTCCTTACAGGCTGTGACAGGTAAGTTATTGAGAATATTTGAAATTATAGGCATTTAAGAAGGCCCTGCAGCACTATACATGAAATTATTCTTGTATTTAAGTTTTACACACAGTTTTTATTTTGATTTTTAGTTGGTGTGGCTCTAGGTTCAATGTAACTTGAGACTTGTTAGATGCCCATGCTCTCACTATGGTGTGGGAGGTTTGTTCTACAGTGCACTTCTATCAAAGTTGCAGAATATGGACTTGGCAATGATTTGGCGAGTGTCCAAAACCACCGATTCAGGAGAAATTCGACAATGACTTACCAAGGCTCCAAAATTGTTGACTCAAGAGAAACTTGGCAAAAAATCAGTGAATAGTGAAAAAATGCATAAAATTTGAATTTTCTTCAACTAAATTAAAATAGAATCTTCAAACAACATTAGATAATCACATTGCCATGTAAATATGGAAATAAGATATGCATATTAATATAATATGTCCATTCATGTACATCATAAAATAATTGGCAGTCGTTGTTGAGGGTCAAGAGTCAAATTTGTAAATCCAAACAAAATTATATATTAAACCATAAATATAAATGTATCTGCTATCAATGCCCTTTGCCCCTTTTAAATGACCTAACATTGGGTCCTCTAATAATGGAAGGTCTTTTGTTTGGTATAAAACATGTAGTGAGGGGTCAGGAAAGATGGGAGACCACTTGAGGGAATGCCCATTCACAAACAAGCCAAATATAAAACTTTCCCATTTCTAATAAGTTTTTGGATGCTTACCATGCCTTCCAGATACTCTTTGTAACAAAAGATCTATCAACCTTGGTTGGGGTTAGGTGCAGAGTGTTTGGATGTTCAAACATCAAAAACCTATTTACTATATGGGGCACCAAATTGAATACAAATGTGCAGAATAAGTCTTCGTGCTTCGTCCTCTTCCAAAGATCTGACAACCTATTTCTCACATAAGGTAAGACCTTGCTTACAAATGTCAATAACCCACATGTCCCCTTGGTCCTTAGGAGGACAACAAATCCTCCAATTAACCTTGTGGAAACCACTTCTTCATTACTAGTTGGTGTAGAGGAAGGTTTATGAAACTTTGCAATCTAAACATACACAACATGTTAAGGAATCAACACGAGTAGTAGAAATGGGTGGTCGCTACCTTCTTTTTGATCCTATCAACAACACATTGTCATGGGGGAGGTGGGGGGCCGACTAGAAGGAAAATACCTAGAAATTTAAAGATTTGGCTAGGTTGAAACTAGGTCTAGACTCTAAACCATGTCAAGAAGCCACTCTAGGAGGAGGTCGATGCTTTGACATTAAAACATTGTTTTCTCCATTGGATATTTGAGCAAAAAGCTAGATAGAAGTTATCTAAGCATTCAATGGTGTATTGAAAGGTGTTCTCATCTTCATAAATGGTAAGAAAGGAGTCAACAACAAAATATCCATTTTGTAGATATTCATGCTTATGCAATGGTATGCTATCAATTTTACAAAGACTAGCACTCCTTCGAAGAGGAGAGGCCATGACTTCAATATCCATAACATACAATGTTGGTTCGAAAGGGAATCCTTGGTGGATAGACATAAATGTTGATTAAGTTTCCATTGATGCCAATAGTGTCTGGTCATTGATGCCAACTATTGAGTCCTTGGTGCCCCTTGTGGAGTCCCTGAGGGTTAGTGTTTAGTTTGTGGTTGTTTGTATCAGAGCAGGTCCTTCACAAAAAGCCTTATCAGCTTGAAGGAGATCTTTGACACACCATGGGGTTCTCAATGAATGGAGGACCATTGTTTTGTGGAACAAAATACTTCATCTGGAAAAGAAGAATGCATATTTATCTTGAGGCAAAAGGAATTGGTATATGGAAATCAATTCTTACTGGATATACTCCTCCAAAGAAAGTGAAAACAACAGCTTAGAAGGAAGCAAAGAAGAATAATTCAATGGCTATGGAAGCCATCCTTGAAGGATTAACATATCACCAAAAGAAGAAGATAGGAAAGTGCATCTCAGCTAAGGAACTATGGATCAAAATAGAACAACTATACTCCACTAAAGAACAGGAAGAAGAGGTTATGAAACTCATGATTGAAGATTTGACAGATTTGCAAAAGAAGAAAATAGGAAAGTGCAACTCTTGAAGAACTGTTACTCAAGATCATCTCTACTCCATTGAAGAACAAGAAGCAAAAGATAGCTCCATCAAAAGGTTAGTACAAGATCCAGGTAAGTATGAAGGTAAGTCCCCTAAACACTCTGTTTGTACTTTGTAATGCTTTTAAAGAGATATGTTTATTAGGTATAGAAGATTAGAGCCATTTTGAATTCATAGAGTGTAATACTTCAGAATGTGATGAAAATCCTCTTTCTTTGATGAGATAAGAAGTCGGACACGCTAGTTTTGGGCTACATGTCCCGTGTCCGCGTGTCGGACACGGACACGCTGACAGAGCGTATCCGACACCTCTCTGCAGCGTGTCCTGTGTTCGAACACTCGTGTCCTGCAACTGTCACTACGTGTCCCAAAAACAGGACACTCAAACCGAAAAAAAGCTGGTTGGGACCTCTTTAAAAACGAATTTTCACTTATATTTTGTAATTTGCAAATGTTGGGAGAGCTCAAAGAGTGGTTTTTTTTGCAGGTGAAGAAGATTGAAGGCTTGATTTTGATTTATATTGAATATTTGTAAAAATTTGGAGCTATATATCTATATTTTTAAATTTTAATATATATAATTTTTTTTTAAATATATATATATATATATATATATATATATATATATATATATATATATAACGTGTCCTTATTCCCGGGGTCACCGTGTCCGTGTCAGACACTCAAATCCCCGTGTCCTTCGTGTCCCGTGTCCCCGTGTCAAGTGACTTAGCTGATAAGTGATAGAAATTTAGCAGATATTATGGTTCTAGAAGAAATTCAAATAGACAATGAAATTACTAATGTTTCGCAAGAAGTGAAAAATCTTTGTGAACAGAACCAGGTATTGCAAAAGCAATTGGACAAATCTGAGAATAGGAATCAAGAAAAATCTAAGAAGGCCACACAAACTATAATTGATCTAAAACTCCAAGTCGAAGAATCTACTGGAATCAAAGAAACCATATCCAACTCTTTGAAAGATAAACTTGAGAAGTCAACTACAAAAAATGAAAAGCAATCAGAAGAAATTGTCAAGCTCAAAAGACAGCTAGAAGATAAGGAGAAAGAATTGACCTGCAAGCTACAAGACAAAGACAGTGAGATAAGTACCTACAAGACTAAATAAATATTGGCAAAGAAATTAAGAAGAAAACAGGAACTTGAAATCAAATCCTTGAAGGTAGAGTTACGAAAGGTGTGTCTGACAAACTTTGAATTTGAAAAGGAGCTCTCAAAACTCAGAAAGGAGAATCATCTACTAAAACGTCAACAGCAAAAATCCCATGAGGATGATCAGAATTCAAAAGGACAGATGGAAGACAATATCATTGATCTGAATAGACAGGCAGAAGAAGTCAAGAAAATAAAAGAAGATCTAATGAGACAACTCCAAGAAAAGATAGAAATTTGTCAAAAGCAAGAATTGAAGATCCTCTTTCTGAAGGAAGATCTGGACAAAACAACTGCTCTGTTAAAGACAAATTCAAAGATCAAGAAGAAAATTGAAGAAAGTAAAAGATCTATGGAAAAAGAAGAAAAGACTAACATTTATACACATATTCTCAGAAGATCCCATGATAAGCAAGAATCAAGAGAAGGTACATCACAAAGAAGATTCTTTTCTCAAATATACCCTATGATGTTCAATGGATACTATTACAAGTGCAATAACTATGGTCATAATGCCAGCCATTGCAGAGCTCATGACAAATCACGCCAAGAAGAAATCAGGGTGGGTTTTCCGTTCAGTGTTACAATTGCTATCATTATGGTCATTTTGCAAAACATTGCAGGATGCAGGGACAAGTTAAAGTTTGGAGAAGAAAGCAAGTTCAATCGAATGGCATGAACAACCATCAACCTACTAAAGTATGGAGAAGAAAGTCATTAGATTGCCCCATTGAACAAAACAAAAATAATGAAAATTTTGGGAAAAACTCAATACTATGTTGAAGACTTTCAAATGTACCTGATTACCAGCAAATGAATTCAAATCAACAACAGTATCCTTGTGACAAAATAAAAGTTCATCAAAATATCAACAGTGGCTAATGATAGGGGGAGCGGTATTGCCAAAGGAAGTTCTTATTGCCATTAATGCAAACAGGAAGAAAAACTGACAAAGGAAGAGAAGTTGATGACAGGGGGAGCATGCCCTGAGGGGGAGTAGTATTGTCAAAGGATGTTCCCTTTGCCATTGATTCCAAAGGGGGAGAGAAGTTTTGTTGACAGGGGGAGCTTGTTTTGAAGAGAATTTATGGTGTTGTCATCAATGACAAAGGGGGAGATTGTTGATTAAGTTGTCATTGATGCCAATGGTGTCTGGTCATTGATGCCAACTGTTGAGTCCTTGGTGCCCCTTGTGGAGCCCCTAAGGGTTAGTGTTTAGTTTGTGGTTGTTTGTTTCAAAGGAGCCCTTTTGACCTTGTCCAAGCCCAAGCTTGAAGCTCTTAGAGGCCTCAGAACAATGACAAAATCCTTGGTTACCCATTGACTTGGTAAAGTGCCCCTAAGTTGTATCTTGGTCCCATTTGAGTCCATTGTCGAGTTCCTTGATCCTGGTTGATCTTTGGTTACTGGTCTTTTTGCTGCTTGTTATGCTTGTACTTGTTTTGGTCTCTTGATTGGTTGTTGGATGGATGATGTGGCTCATGTGTGTAAGTCCCTTGATGTGTTGATGGTGGATTCCATTGCTTGCATTGGATGGTCTTGAGGTTGTTGAGTTCTTGTGGGGTCCTGAAGCCCACAAGCTTAGATATTGATCCTCTTGCATGTGGAGACTTGGGTCTTGGAACCCACACTTATGGTGGTATGTTGGAACCCCTTCTTATGGGGTCCTTGGTGTCCTTAGAAGTTTGGGTCTTGAACCCACACATATGGTGGTTTAATGGCTCTTGGACGCGATATGGTCATTGGCATGTTGTAGCCTTGTGATCATGGATATGAATCCCATAAGGTGTTGCAAGCTAGTGGTGAGGTCTTTGTACCCCTCTTTTGGGGTGTTGGTACTCTTATGGTGATGAAGATATATAGTGAAACCATTGTATATGTTTTTAATGATATGGAGACCTTGAATATGATGATGATATTCTTGAAAAAGTCTTTGTTCCCACTTGATTGGTGGTGTTGGGGTCCTTGATACCCTTGATATGATGAGTTGAGCCCTCCTCGTTGATGTGAAGTCTATGGATGTGAAGACCATTGAATCCAGCATGCCTTTGATGATGTTCATTGAAGCCTTTGACCTTGGAGCTTATGCATAAGGTAACATGGTCTTTGGCACCTTTATGTGTGGAGTCTTGATGTCTTGTACAAATTGAAGAATTTAAGAATATTGGATCAAGAAATTGCAAATAATCCCAATATAGGGAGATAGTCCTCGTCAATCCCTTTCCATTGATATGTGGAGCGTCTCCTAACTCCTCAAAGTTGAAGGGATCTTAAGTTTTAAAGTTGTCAAGACAAATTTACCTCATCTTTTGGGTTAGCCGGCCAAACAAAAAGCAATTACTTTAATTAATTACTAATTTGTTATTTACATGTCGGCATAGTCAATTAAAAATTGAAGTTTTGTGTATAAATAGAATATCAAACATTTCATTTATTCATGAATCAAGTCTCTCTTTGGTATTTCACAACTCTTGGAGAAAAGTGCGAAACTTTGTGGAGGATAAATTTTTAGATTGAAGAGATTCACTAAAATTGGCATAACTTTCTCACATGGAATCACAATTACAAAATTCTTTGCTCGTTGGAAAGCTTGTTGTGAGGGATATGTGATGACATGATCTAGAGTTTATTTTGGTTTTTCTATTATTTCTTAATCTTGTGATCTTCGGAAAGGTACACAAGCAACTTGGTACAGGTTGGTTCAGTTGAGCAGGATTGGCACAAGTTGCCTATGTGCAGTTGGTCTGACTTACATTGGATGAGTTGTATGAGCAGTTGATTTTACTCAGGTGGAATGAGTTTGGTGAGCAGTTGGTTAGCCTCAAATTGATTAAGTCAGATGATGTGAGCAACGGATTGATTAGATAGATTGTTTTGTACAGGTTGTTGGTACAAGTTATAGGTACAGTTGTGGTGTAGTGGTCAGATGATGAGAAGTGGTCAGATGATGAGTAGTGACAGTTGATGAGTAGTGGTTAGTAGTAACAATTTATGAGCAGTGGTCAACAGTGATAGTTGTTGTGCAGTGTGGTGCAGGTTGAGCATTGTGGTGTAGTGTAGTACATGTGTTGATTAGCAGGTCCGCAGGATAAGTGTGGTCGTGGTTCAGCAATTTCTATCTTCATATTAGGGTTGCAGGAACTTGGAAGGGGCAAGGAAATCTAGGGAGCTAGGGCTTCCTTCAGGTTGTAGCCTGTAAATCAGGGGGTTGTAGCTGGAGAATTGAAGTCATTGTAACAAAGGGGGTTGTTGCCTCCTTCCAGTTGTTGCTGGAAAACTATTATTATAAGGTTGTGGTTTTTCCCGCGTGACTTGGGTTTCTGCGTAAAAATCTTGTGTACTGTGTTTTACTATGCTTCTTGTGTGATGATGATATGATGATATGTGATGATGAGCTATAATTGTTGATATGATGATAACAACGTACTTTGCATAATATTGAATAAGTTGTTGATGATTGTTATTGTTGAAAAAGTAACAAAAGCTATACAAACTGTTTACCCCTCCCCTCTCAGTGTGCTCAGTGAGTCCAACAATAAACAATCCAATTTATTACCATAAACAGTGAGATAGACTAAGTTGTTTTAAAACAAAGTTTGCACAACTTGAATGAAAACGGGGCCAAAGCCCAAGGTGTGTGATTTGTTCGAATAAGAAATTTGCTTCCTAGAAGGTATTGTCGCAATTTTGCTATGGCATGCATAATGGCAAGCATTTCTTTATCGTAAGTAGACTTCAAACATTCCTTCTTGTTGAGCTTTCGACTTTCAAATGCTATTGGATGGCCTCCTTGCATCAATACTGCATCTATCCCAAATCCTGAGGCATCACATTCAACCACAAAGGGTTTTGTAAAAATCTGAGGTTGCTAAAATTGGGGTTGATGACATCATTTTCTTCAATGCTTCAAAAAACTCTCTTGCTTCATCATTCCATTGGAATGAATTTTTTTAAGAGATTTGTCAGCGAAGTAGTCACATGAGTATAATTTTGCACAAACCTTCGGTACTATCTTGTCAAGCCCAAAAATCCCCTTAGCTTAGATATGTTATTTGGCTTGTCCACTTGGTGATTTCCTTAATTTTACTTGGATCTACCTTGACTCCTTCCTTTGATATCACATGGCCAAGATAATCTACTTCCTTTTTACTGAATGTGTATTTTGACATTTTTGCATAAAATTGGTGTTCTTCCAAGATGGTGAGTACTTGATCCAAGTGTTGGAGGTGCTCTTTCCATTTTGTTCCATTGTGCATTTATGGTTTCTTATCCAATTGTATTTTTAGTAATTAATGTTCAGTAGTTAACTGAAATACACATTAATAGTTACTACTAATCAAGAGTTGTATAAGGGTATAAAATTTAACATCGTATTAGAGTTTGTTTTGCTCTGAGGAGGAATCTGGTGGGACAGATTTGGAAAAGTGATGGCTAATTTACGAAAAAAAATTCGTAAGACTGGGTTACAAGTTTTGTAGGGGTTGCAAAAGATTTTGTTATCATTATCTACTAGGTTGAGGACAGAGGACCAGTTGGATGGGGCATCCACCAATGGTAGGGAGGATGAGTCCTCACTTGTCACATGTCTTTCCAGCTCAATGTCCACTGGTGTGTGGTACATTAATAGTGGTGCTTCAAGTCACATGATTGGAGTACAAGACTATTTCTCCAATCTAAAGGAGCATAGCTCGGACTTCCACATTGAGCTTAGGGACAACTCCAAGTATAAACTAGCAGGCACGGGGTTTGTGAGGTTTCAAAGGGAATCTGGGAAGGCATTATGATGAAAGACGTACTATATGTACCAAGGTTGCAGAAGAACCTAATTTCGGTATCTGTCTTGGAGGATAGAAGGTTTGAGGTAACTTTTTGGGATACGAAAGTATACATCCAACCCAATGGATTCGATTTCAGCTCGGTGAAGGTAATTGGAGTCAGGAGAAACAAGTTGTACATACTCCAATTCGAACCTGCCAATGCCTTGGTGAGCAATAGTAGTAGTTATGATGGTGAGTTATGACATAGACATATGGCACATTTGCATCATGGAGCATTCAAAGTGCTCAGGGAGGTAGTGATTGGTTTGCCTTCTTTCCCTATAGACCATCACAGTATATGCAAAGGGTGTGCCATGGGAAAGTATGCTAAGACTACCTTAGAAGAGATAACATGTCCAAAGGGATCTTGGATTTGATCCATTCAAATATTTGTTTGCCCATGTAAGTCATATCTATTGAAGGGTTCAGCTATAATGTGAGCTTCATAGATAACCACTCTAGGAAGACGTGGATCTATTTCTTGAAGAGAAAGGAATTTGGAGAGGTTTTCAGATGGTTCCAAGAGTTCAAAGCTCTTGTGTAGAACCAAACTGGGAAGAAGATCAAGGTGCTTCGAATAGATAATGGAGGCAAGTACACCTCGAATGCCTTCAAGGAGTTCTGTGTGGATGTCAAGATCAAGAGGGAGCTGACAGTCCCATATAATCCACAACAAAATGGAGTCTCTGAGAGGAAGAACATAGCGATCATTGGGGCAGCAAAGGATATGCTACATGACTAGTATCTACCTATGTTTTTATGGGCATAAGCTTGCAACAGTATAGTTTATCTGCAAAACAAGAGCTCGCATAAAGTATTGGGGAAGATGACTCCTGAAGAGGCATTCACAGTGGAGAAACCAGAGATTGGACATCTTCGCATCTTTGGATGCTTAGTATAATGTCATGTCCCAGTTGAGAACACGACGAAGCTTGAACCAACAACTAAGAAGGGCATTTTGGTTGGGTACAACAAAACCTCAAAATCCTATAGGGTGTACTTTTTATCACTAAAGAAGACAATGGTACAGAGGGATGTGAGATTTGAAGAGGACAGAGCTTTCAAGAATTCTTGTGGATCCATGCTAGTTGAAGTAGAAACCCAGGTTTAAGAAGCACCAAAGGTAGAGGTTAGTCCACCATTACAGGTTACAAGTACCTCGACGAATGTGCAGGGTGAGTAGCATGATCATGAGGAGGAGCAGGATGCTCAATTAACCCCGGACGACTCTTCTCTGAAGAAGAAACCAAAGTGGGTAGAGTAAACCTTGAAGGAGGCATAGGACCCAGTGGATGCTCCAAGGACTTTAGTGAGGATGAGCAGACCACCGCAGAGATTTTCTAGTTATATGGCACTAGTAAGCAACATTATTGATTTCGAGCCTTCCAACTTTGAGGAGGCTGCAGACCAACAAGTTTGGATGGATGCCATGGTAGAGGAGTATTCTTCCATCATTAAGAATGATGTGTAGGATATAGTGCCTAGACCAAAGGGAAAGTTAGTGGTGAGCTCCAAGTGCATCTATAAGATTAAGCATACTGTAGATGGCAACGTGGAGAAGTTCAAGGCAAGGTTTGTGACAAAGGGGTTCTCCTAGAAAGAGCTAGTTGATTATGAGGATACTTTTGATCTTGTCGTAGATATACTTCCATTATAGTTGTTATGTCTGTTGCCTCAGAGATGGGGTGGAGGATACATCAAATGGATGTGAAGACAACGCTCCTTAATGGGGTGATCAAGGAGGAAGTATGTATAGAGAAACCTCAGGGTCTTGAGGTACAAGGGAGGGATTCTCATGTGTGCAGGTTGAAGAAGGATCTGTATGGACTTAAGCAGGCACCTAGAGCTTGGTATTCCAGGATCGACAATTATCTGGTGAGTATGGGCTTCGTCAAGAGTGAGGCAGATTCCAACCTGTACTTCTTGTTGATTGGTGATGATCCACTCATTCTTATACTATACATGGATGACCTGTTTCTGACAGGATCTGAGAAGATCATAGCAAGATGCAAGAGGGACCTTACGGAGGAGTTCGAGATGAAGGACTTGGGACTGTTGCACTATTTTCTAGGATTGAAGGTGTGGAAACATGAAGGTGAGATTTTTCGAGTTGAGATTCTGAGGAGATTCAGGATGAAGGACTGCAAGCCTATGACTACACCCATCATCACCAACTTGAAGAAGCGAATGCTTTTGAGTTAGAGTTGGTGGATTCCACGTTGTACAAACAGTTGATTGCTTCTTTGATGTATTTAGTAAACACCCGACTGGATATTTGTTTTGCTATAAACACCCTCAGCCAGTGCATGGTGGAACCAAGGAGGGTGTCTTGGATAGCAGCAAAGCATGTGCTTAGGCATCTGATAGATACAGTGGAGTATGGACTCAGGTGTGTTCGAGGTGATGGAGTGCAGTTGGTGGGCTATACAAATTCAGACTAGGAAGGAAGTGCAGTGGACAGAAAAAGCACCTCAAGGTGTTGCTTTAGCTTGGGATTAGGAGTTGTTTCTTGCCTCAACAAGAAGCAAAAGTCAGTGGCACTTAGTTCTATGGAGGCCGAGTACATGGCAGCCAGTTTGGAAGTTGTGAGGCCATATGGCTTTGCAAGATGCTCATGGGGTTATTTGGTCAGGAGTTGGACTCGATAGTCATCTACTGTGACAATCAGATTTGCATCAAGATTTATGAGAATCTAGTGTTTCATGACCGTTCCAAGCATATCGAAATCAAATATCATTTCATTAGGGACAGAGTTCAAAGAGGAGTTGTGAAGCTCCAATACATTTTCACAGATGACCAGGTTGCAGACATCTTCACCAAAGGATTTCCTAAAGGAAGTTTGATTTCTTCAAGTAGAAGTCAGGTGTGGTGCAGAACACCTTCCTCACTAAGAGAGAGTGTTGAAGTTTGTAGTGAGGATAGGTGCTTCTACGTTGGCTTGTGTCTAGCACTTAGAAGTATCCTCAAATTGTAATTCTCTTTGTAATAGCGACTTTTATAATACTTTATGTAAAAGGTCAATTAGTCCATGGCATTGAAGGGCCCATGGTATTGAAGAGTCCATGGTATTATGTGTCTCATGGTACTAGGTGTCCTATGGTATTGACATAAAGTGAATGTTATAAAAGAGTCTATGGAGAGTTGTAGAAGACAAGTCATTGTCAGTGTGTGAGATACATTGAGAGTGAGTGATCACATGGATTTCCTCTTGTAGTGAGTGTTGCCGCTCCCGGTCGACATGTGTGTGTCAAAGCCCAAAATAAGGCACACCAGCCCGATGGCAACTGCGGACAGGGGAGCCATTGTCACTACACTCCTCTCTTCCTCGCTTCAGGTTGGCTCTTCTCCAACTCAAGCGGGGCGTCCTTGGTGTTAAGATCGCTAAGGCAGGAAACAATTGCAGGCAGGGTGATTGGAAGAGGTTGCCTTAGCGAAATGGTTGTAGCATAGAAATATTGAATGGTTGACGAAAAGAGGGAAAGATCAAAACCCCACTAATGGACCAGTGTCGGTATACCTAAAGGGAGAAATGGAGTCAAGGGAGAACCCACGAGGGCCCTGTGTCAAAGTGGCAGCTACTAGATCTTCTTCTTTCTAAAGGCAGAGGATGCACTATGTAGACAAAGGAGATGCTACACAATCAAACTTGTTAAAGTGTAAGCATCAAACCCATGCATGCACGCTCACAAAGGGGAAAAGAAAGCAGCTACTAGGATTTCCGCCTTCCAATAGGATGGGAGCATCTAATTATGGTCCCCGACGCAGACATAGAGAAGAAGAAAAAAAGCCAACAACTAACGCTCAATAACACAGGTTAATGCCACATACCATAAGAGCACTCAACTGAAAACCATGAATCCCAAAAAGATAATTTTCTATTAAACCCCTAGAAAAAAAACCTCTCAGTTTTTTCCTCATTACAAAGAAGAAGCCCTGCTTCTTTTATAAACCAAAAAAAGGCATTCTCATTTTTTCTAAAAAGAAAAATAAAAATAATAATAAACAAATAGAGAGAGTAGGATCTTAGATCCACTTTTCCCTCAAATAGAAAGACTCAAAGCTTCACTTTATAAATGTAACTAATACAATCATAAAGTGTAAGTATCACTTTATCTCATCAATTGTCTAAAAGACAGTTATTAACATGAACTAGTTTTAAAAGGAGTTAGCTTTCGACCCGACCATTTGCACCAATCGGACGGCCAGTAATGAATGATGTGATGGCTCATACGAGCTAGATCGAGATCGTCTGATGGGTGCAAATGGTCGGGTCGAAAGATAACTCCGTTTTAAAAGAGTCCGCTCAACCAAAGGCAATTGCCAAAAAGTGAAAACCTTGAAACTATCTCCATGCTCGGCGGCTGATGAGGGGTTATCCGGGTGGACACCTGATGCTGCTGACTAAGACATGAATTGATACTTTACAGCAAGCCTCGTCCAAACAGAGATCGGCTGTCAAGGAAAGAGACGGGGTTTTATCCACGCCTGCTAATGAAAAATCCACGTATCAGTGGGAAACTCCCAATAGATTGAACATCAGTGCAATTCGGCCGCTAATTCTGATATCTTCAGCTGCCACGAATTCGTGGATTTCTCAAAATCGAATGCCACAAAAGAAACGTGGACTCTTCTTCGACTTAGCCGGTGAGATGCTCCAAAGCATCTGCCATCTGTTGATATCTCCCAAATATTTCCCGATGATCTAGCTGCTGCCGAAAACGTGAATTGCTCTGTGGTCTGTCAATTCACTGTAATCCGACTGGCTCCACGTGAAAAATTACTGGTGTTGGATTTCGGGTGATATGCGGATATGCTAGGCGCTCCAACAATCTATGGCTCGGCGTCAATGTGTGGGGAAGCGTATCAATTCCGTGACTGATTAAAATTTGACAGACTCAGCTCCCATATGCTCTCGGCTGCCTCTGGTGGACGCAATATTTACCAATTGAAAAACTCGGGGTCCATGCCAAATTCGATTCTCAGCTGCGCCAGTATGAATTTTATCTTGCAATCTGTTGATTGATACGAAAAGCCAGTGGTGAGGGATCTTGGCTCCTTTTGAAAACATTTGGCGAATTTTATGATTGCCACCGTGGCATCATTATGGATCTGTGGGCGATTCAACCGTAACGATGAGCGCAGCCCCCTTTTTTTTATTTCCTTAGCCTCTGTTGCAGCTTGTAACGGTGAAGGGACACGTTTCAACTCTCCATAGTAATGGTTCTTCTAAAAACGTGAAACTCCTTTGACATGTTGTCAGGAGGCTTGCATACAAAATGGTGCGTGGATAGTCGCTCCAAACCTCTGTGTGACACCATCGTCGGCATCATCGGTGACAAGAATGCCTTCCTTCGTTTACATTATGTTTTAATGTTTGAAATATGCTACTTTTGCAGTATACCAAAACAAACTTACGGTCCAACTCAGAGTTGACCGACCGCAACAAAGAAATCGCAATCTCTCACTTTTATCTTTGATACTTCATACTAACAGAAAAACCAATGTCTTTGATTCAAGGAAAACTCATTACTTCCTCAAACAAAAGCTAAACACCTGCACATACCCTTTATCAATTTAAGTGCTTTAGAACTGCTATACTTTGTTGTATGTGTTGTTGAAACCACAGGTCTATCTTCAAAAAAGTAAATGACGCCTTTCTGCAAATGGGCCAGCCATGTTTGAAAAATGGAGATGGCACTGGAGTCTTGAATACTGCCCGGATGGGGAATAGCTTACCGCTGCTTGTGGTCTCACCTTCTTCCCAGGCATGTACATCCTTTGAAATGGCAGCCCTATAAGCGAGGAGGTAACAGTGAGCAGACTCGATCTCAGTTTGAGATTACAGGCTTTCCAAGGAAGAGTCATTTCTCTGTTGTCTATTCGATCTAGGGTGGATCTAGGGTTTGTCTATCTAGTTTGCAGAGAGGATTTGGGGCACCTTGTTAGAATTTGATAGCTCAGTGGCACTCCTGCATCAGGTGCCTAGGTGCAGGGGTCATTAACTTGGAGTCTTATTTATATTCTTAAAGTGACTTTAGTAATGTGTTTTTATTAAAGTACCTTTTTGATGTGACTTTATGATTTAAAAGTGAGTTTCACTTTATTATGTTTTTAAAGTGACTTTAAGTCATAAAGTGTACTTTTAAATATTTAGGGTAATATGACTTTTCAAAAAGGAAAAATTTGTTGTAAAGTTCACTTAGGAGATTTAAGTGAGTGAGAGATTAGATCCCAGCCATAGATCTCTTGGCCAAGATCTAATCTCATCCATTGAAGGTGAAAAGTCATGAGAATAACCCTAATAGGGTAAATAAAAGTGCTGAAACTTCATTTGGGCACATTATTCAAGAGAGAATTCTTGAAGAGGCTCGAGTTCCAAGGAGCAGCGTGGAGGAAAAGAGAGAGAAGTGGAAGATGCATGAAGGGCACGATTTCTAGAGGAGTCTAGGGCACGAAAACCAAGGCAGCAAGCAACCATTAATACTGGGCCGTACTGCTGAGATAAACACTTGATGCTGGGCGCATTTTCCAAGGAAAGGTACAGTAATAAATGCTGATATTTATTGCTGAAGTTTGCACAGAGTTCGAGGCTGATACTGGGCGCATTTTCCAAGGAAAGGTACAGCAATGAATGCTGATATTTATTGCTGAAAAGGGCACAGAGTTCGAGGCAGATTCTGGGCACATTTCTCAAGGAAAAGTACAGTCATAAATGCTGATATTTATTACTGTGAATGTTTGCAGCATGTATGAGTACAGCTTCATGGTTGTGGTCTAAGAATGAGATAAGTACTGTTGGTTTTAAGCTGAGATTCGTACATTGTAAATTGTGCATGAGAAATTTCAGAGTTTTCCCTTCATAATAAAATATCTTCTCTCTCACTGGTTTTCCCCAAGGTGTGGGGTTATTCCAGGGTCAAATTTGACCAAAATACTGTGTCTTAAATGTGTTTTACAGTCTGTTGATTTTTAGTTAATTTTCCGCTGCAAAGTTTACTTAGTTACAGTATATCAGCTTACAGATACATGAAATTTACATGCATGTGATGTGTGTTTGGTTTTATGAATGTTGAAGACTGATATCAGAGTTCTACTAAGTGTTTGGGCTGAGTTCAGCTCAGAATTTCAACATGGTATCAGAGCTGGGGCTCTGAGGTTTCAGTAGACTGTTGGGCAGCAGAGAAGTGCTGATATTTTTTTTTATGCTAGTGCATGTGAAGTAACAGCTGTTTGTTAATTTATTTTTTCTGAGAGTGAGCAGAGAAGTGCTGGTTCAGTACAGCTGATATTTTTGGTCAAAGAAGGCAGAGTGTGCCTTGTTGGAAAAAGAGCAAAAGAGAATGATGGCTTGCATCCGGTATGAAGATAGGTTGGAAGGGATTTCCAACTACTTACAGTGCAAAGCACGGATGACAGCTGTTCTCAAGGAAAACAAGTTATGGGCCTTTGTTAGTACCACAGTGGCTCCTCCCGCAGCTGATCCTATAGCCCTTGACATACATGAG